>JANHFL010005137.1:1938-19358 GCA_032468155.1 Oxyrhabdium leporinum
TAGGGGAGGATGGGATGGGGGAGGGGGTTAAAAGTTGAAAAACTTTCTGTATAAAACTCTTTCAATAAAAAAAATAAATTGCAAGTTGTGGTAACATGATGTCTCACGTAATGACCTATGGTGTCTTATTTAACAAGCAAATGGAAATGGTGCTGTAAGTCCATTGTGGTCACATGATGTTTTGTTTAATGGCCATATTACTTAGTTGCCAGGCCCAGTTGTTGCAAAGCAAGGACCACCTGTATTCAATTTATGTGCGCTTGTTTTAAGTGCTATATCAGCTTCTATATATATTTGTGCACTTTTCTGTTCAAGAATGTTAGGTGATGAGTGGTGATCCTTAATTAACTGATGAAAAGCAGTACTTAGTAGCACTGAGGATCAAAGGGTTCCAATATGCTTTCAAGCTTGCAAAGAAGTATAAAAGGAATGGTAGCGTAAGATAATCTTTATCTTGATGAAATACTGTTTTTTTCAGGTTGACAGTAGTACCGAGTCTGCAGAAGCAGCGTGTGATATTCTTTCTCAGCTGGTGAATTGTTCTATCAAGACACTTGGCTTAATTTCAACAGCAAAGCCAAGTTTCATGGATGTTTCTAAGGTATTGCTTCCAAAGATATGAACTTGGAAAACTGATAATACAGTAGCTGCATATATATTTGGAAACACAGTCTAACGAATCTTCCCCCCCCCCCCCCCAATGTGTCACCTTTGGAAATAATTCATTGATTAGTTTTGCTTCAAGAACAAAGTTCTGGTTCAATAGGAAACTTTACAAATTGAGAGAAAAATGACTTTTTGTAGTCCTCTCTTTCTGCTGTAGTTCCTTGTCATTTCTAGAAGATCCATCAATTCTCGGGAACAAAGTGAAGAAGTAGCTACAGTATAAAGAAGTAATTAATGAATTTGTTTCCCATCCTTTTCCATTCACCGAATCAAATATTGCTGTAACAAGTGGAACAGCACAGTTGGGTAGCACCCTATAATTTAAATAAGCAGGTCCTGCTGTGAAAACCTTAGATCCTGACAAATGCTAGCCTGAGAAAACAACCCTTGTGACCAAAAGAATTCTAGTTTTTTTAAAATATATACATATGTTTAGTTGAAAACAGTACATTAGTAGAGTGTTCATCACTTGATCAGTACATAGGCAAAAATAGAAAATATACCAAGTTTGAAAAAATATTATGGATGGGATGAGGTTGCTGAAATAGAATTCTCCAAATCCATGTTCTTTAAAACATACATTGTATATATCCTGTATCATAAAATAGTTTTGTAAGAGCTGGAATATTCAGGTAATATATTACTATTTCAGTTGCTTCTGAAAATCTTAGCCATTTGCTGATCCATTATCTGCAAATGTTTACAATTGTACTGCACATTTCTGCTAAATTAGATAAATAAGCATTCAAGATGGTATACTATAATTCACATCACTAGCCACCAGGATCATGCTGACTACAGTTGGGGAAATTTTAAAGCAACATTTCTGATACAATCTACAAGAATGGTGTGTTTTTTTTTAAATATCCCCATGTCATTGGACTACTTTCAATATAATTACAGTGAATGTCCACTCAAACTATTTCTTCACAATTATTTCAAATCAGTTGTTTCATAAATTCATGTAATTATAATTACTTCATGGTAATTCCCTTCCCACAATTCATTTTCTGTGTGCCTCAAATTTACTGCAGTCGATATTCAACAGGGTGAGGGAAAGTAATCTATTGCTCAACACTTTTCTTTCATCTAAATGACATAATTGGTTATAAACTTTTGGCAAAATTATGCTATTACCACAGTGTTTGAATTTGATTTTCTGAGTAGTTTGTTATTGCATTCAGGCTTGGTGTACTCATAAATAAAGAAGATTCATTGATTGTTAAGGGTCTACTCTTCAGTATTAATAGCTCTAAATCATCTACCTTATGTGTATTTTATGGTAATGACTCATTAAATATTTCTAGATAAATATCTCTTCTGAAAAAGTTCTCCTTAAACAGCTTTTTAGAAATATGACCCGACAGTATTACCCCTTTTAATAAAAAATGCAATGAATTTATAACTGTATAGGAGATGTATATGAAATGTTTCTTTTCTAATTTGTTTGAATAGGCTCATTTTGTATCAGCGCTGACAGTAGTGTTCATCAATTCCAAGTCATTATCTTCCATTAAGATTGAAGATACACCAGTAGATGATCCATCCTTGAAGGTCCTTGTTGCTAACAATAGTGACACTTTAAAATTGCTTAAAATGAGCAGCTGCCCTCATGTGTCACCTGCTGGTAAGTAATAAACCCAAGCAAACAAAAATACACTGCGGCAAGAGTGATGAACTATTCTTATTGTATTGACTTTACCTTTTGGTTTCAAAATTATCTTGCTATATAGAATTTTTTTTCCATGCCACTTTTTATTCTTGTCATTGCAGCTCCTGGGTCCATTCTTAAGTAGAAACTTTGAATAGCTTTTTGGATGTAGTAACAGAGGCTGCATCTTTTAAATGAAGAAGCAGTTATATTACTTTACAGTTTAGTAATGTTAATCTGTGGAATACTCTGAATTTCATAGAACCATAAAACAAGATCTGTAGGACTTTGAAAATCATCTAGTCCAAACCGCTGTACCATAATGGCTTCTTAAATTCTCCCTGTTTCTTCACATTAGAGTGGTGTGTAGTTGGTCTTATTCTGGGAACATTACTGACTCTCCTATATCTTTAATCTTACTTAGGATAGCTATCCATGGCATTCCACCTAGTATTGGTGGGATACTATCTAGTATGCGGTCCTGCCTAGTATTTCCATCTAGAGTTTGCTGACATTAACTCTCCTGAAATATAGCGTGTGTGTATGATCAGCATATTGAAAACCAGCATGTCATGTCACATTCTCTAAGTGTTCCCCTTTTGTTTAGCTCTTCAACCAGCTCTTCCCTGTTGATTAAAATCAGATATAGGAGCACCAGCCATCTTTTTTTTTCCTTCAACCTTTTGGAAAAATGAATAATCAACAGTGGAAGACTTGGCTGATTTGGTTTTCTAGCTGATGTCCAGATAATTGAAGTCTTCTATTATTACTAGATCTTTCCTCCACATGTCTTTGTAATCTTATGCCTGACATGGCCATCTGTAGCACAGATTAATACAATACAATAATATGCTTGTAATTTCATGTCTCAAAGATATTTTTTTCAAAAGGCAACTGGAGTTCCTTGCTTTTTTCCTTGAAAACATTTCACTTCTCCTGTTTACAATACAGTCCTTTCCAAGAAAGTTCCATGCCCATTTGCAGTCTAAGTCTGGTGACTCTGAGGATAGAGGTATATGGTATATAATATTTTTTAATAAGTTACACTCTTCAATCTGCATTCACCTATGCATTCTTTTGGTAGTTTCTTTCTACCAGACTTAAATAATGCTTAGTAAATTGTATTGGTTTTTCTGTATTAAGTGGTTCTATTCTTTTAATTTATTCTCCATGTATCAAAGAATCAGACTCCAAACTGTTTCCATTGGCCCAACATGTTTAACCAATTATTTGATTCTTGTAGACTTTCTTGTAAGGTCAAATAATTTAACAGGAAATGGTTAAAAAATACTGTTTGTACCTCTAGCTTCATTGGTCTATTGCACAGAAATCCGGTCCCTTGCAGTATCTTCAGACTATATCAAGGTGTATCATTTGTTTCAATGTGTTTCAGTAGAAAGGTATAGTCAGGAACTTTTCAATCAAATTCTGAATGTGAGAACCAGGAAAGAAGTACATTTCTCTTCATAAGTTAACAAGTTGCTGCTTCGGTATGTTTCAATAGGGTGTCTCCAATTTTCACCGCTTAATCACTTCATCCTCTTTGGGGCAAAGAGAGAAATCTTTTCCTTTCCAGAGACTGTATAGTCCTCTTCCTCAACTCTGTATCCAGTTGTTCTTTGCTAAGGGATCCAGAAGCACCACAAATGGAGAGGCTCTGGAATCACCTTTTCATGCAACTTGCAACACATGTTCTTTTTTTAAAAGATGACAACAAACATGGTTGTCCTGTGAGAGTCATGAGAGTTATTATTTTGATTTGCATGTTTTTCAGATGGGAAGATGGTTGGGAGAGAGTTTTGCTCACTCGATGAGCTGATTTTTTCCCCATAAATTCCTGATTAAGTAGGCATTTAGTTTATTTTCAGATCAAATTAGGCACAATTACAAATTAATGATTCTCAAAAGATTTCACAAAAATACCTCAGATTACAAAATAAAATTTAATTATGCAGTATTAAAACTGCATAAGCAATGGAACCAAGAACCCTCCTTGCATCACATTTTTGTCTTCCTGGTAGGCAGTATATCTTTCTGTGACCAATTAATTTTTTGCAGATTATATCTATTATGCATGGTCTTGGACTGAAGCTGTATTGAAAGAAATTTTACTGATTTTAAATATATATTTTTCTAAATGATTAACGTTGTATATCAGTGTTTTTGTTTAGAACTTGTCACAGCGGAGAACCAAAATGTTAAATGATAAACCCATTGAGATATTGATAATATTTCTTTCCTAAAATTACAGATGTGTTTTCTGAACAAACAGAGGAAATAATGTAGAACTTCTCCCCATCATTTTTATGATTCCCCCTTTGCTGGGCATACAAACACTACAGCATAAAAAAATAAATTGAAGTATATTTTATACACATATGTTGAATTTTCTGTCTTTTTTTAGGAATTCTTTGTGTTGCTGACCAGTGTCATGGCCTTAGGGAGTTGGCTCTTAACTACCATCTACTAAGTGATGAACTGCTGCTGGCTCTTTCAAGTGAAAAGCATGTTAACCTGGAACATCTCCGTATAGATGTTGTAAGTGAGAATCCTGGACAGACTGAATTTCACACCATCAAAAAGCAAAGCTGGGATGCACTGATTAAGCACTCCCCTAAAGTCAACATTGTGATGTACTTCTTCCTATATGAGGAAGAGTTTGATGTATTCTTCAGAGAGGAAACGCCTGTAACTCATCTTTACTTTGGCCGTGCAGCGAGTAAGTCAATGCTCGGCCGCATTGGATTGAACTGCCCGAGGCTTATTGAATTGGTTGTCTGTGCTAATGGTCTTCAGCCTTTGGATGATGAACTCATTCGCATTGCTGAACGTTGTAAGAATTTAACTGCCATGGGACTTGGTGAATGTGAAGTTACCTGTCGAGGCTTTATTGAATTTGTAAAGATGTGTGGAGGCAGACTCACAGAACTATCCATTATGGAAGAAGTGCTCATTCCAGATAGTGACTATAATCTGGATCAAATTCATTCTGAAGTTTCCAAACATCTTGGAAGAATGTGGTTCCCTGATATGATGCCTACATGGTAAACTGATCAAGCCATAAGACTATACTGGTCAGACCTGGCTATACAGGATGTTGATTTCTATGCAAATAAGGAATTCTGAAGTTGAGATGTAATAGTGAATTATTTTTTTCAGTACTTAATTATGTAGTGGCAATACCATCCACCTTGAGAAATGGAATATGGTCTGTACTGAAGTATATAGATTGAAAGTACATCTCTTAAATATTAAGTGCTTAGAGTATTCTCCAGTTAATTAGAATAATTTTAAATTATGTCTTCAATTGTCACGGACAACATCTAGTGCAAAGTACTACAGTGCTAGTATTGTATCTGATACAATTGGCTTTCTTTGGTGCCCCAAAATACTAAAGCTTGTTTTTCCTTTTCCTCTAATGAAAACTGATGATAATGTACAAACTTGTAAAAAGCAGCAGTAACACTATTAGAACTGTGGCAAATGTATGACTGTGCTACAAAAGCTAGTGTTATAAAAATCTGCCTAAACATTCTGTATAACAATAATAATCTGCTTCTTGGCTGCAAATTGCAGGAATGTAAAGCTCCAGATATTGGAGTTCTGTTACTGACATGTTAGTGGAAGAGAAGTATAGATCTGAGAATTAAGAGTTCAGAATAAAGGGGAAGAGTCTGCATCACCTGATGAACTTCTTAAATTTCAAATCTTGTAATTTGCCTTACTGAATTACTGAAAGTAACAAGTTATTGTTAAAGGAGAAAAATATACTTGAACAATTCTCTAAAGTTCAGATAAAGCTATCAGTATGTAACATTCCGCATTATGGAAAGATAGCAATTTAATTGTTAGTGTTTAAAACAAACCCAAGTAAAGTCATCTCACCAATTTTTTTCAGTGAGCAGTTTTGTAATAACCAGATCATAATGCTGTGTATAAAATAATGTCAGAATGTTGATGTACATGTACAAAAATAAAAAAGTCTATGACGTTAATGTATTTTTATTACTATCACATATATTAACAGGTACTTATCCAGGTAATAAATCGAAAACATTACTAGGTATAAAATAAAAACAAAAACTATATATCCCCTACAGTTAATAGTTAAGATGTATCAGACCAAAATACATACCTTTACATTTGAACTAGTTGATACATAAAATTAAATGCGGTATGTTATTTATTTATTTATTTATTTATTTATTTATTTATTTATTTATTTATTTATTTATTTATTTATTTATTTATTTATTCATAATGTAACTGCAACCTGTCAAATAAACAGTGTCACCTTGTGGGACTCGGGGAAATATGTCTACTCTGTTGCCATTTGGAATGATCTCCCTGCAGATGTTTCTGTGGCTCCTACTCTTCTGTTGTTATTAAAGACCTGGCCTTGGGGAGAGGGTGATTATATAGCTCCTGATTTGGTTTTATTTGGTTCTCGTAGATTTATGATTGGTGTTTTGCTTTTCTGGTCAGCTCTTTGATATATTGTAGATTTATAATTGTAAACAGCTTATAATCATGGAGTATGATCTTTCTTTGTTCGGTGGCACAGTGGTTAAAGTGAGTATTGCAGGCAAACTCTGGCCACAGATTGACTTGGCCTTCCCTTCTGTCAAGATTGGTAAAATGAGGGCCCACATTGTTGGGGACAATATGCTGATATTATAATTTGCCAGAGACTTCTGTAAAGCACTATGGGGCAATATATAAGTCTATTATTGCTATTGCTATTTATAGCTGGTTTAAAATTGAGCCACATTCTGTATTTCCATTTTATTTTAGGAAGTATTTAAATTTATTGGGAATTTCTTTTTTTATTTGAATTTATTTTAATATTGTCCTTGTATTATAGTCCATTTAAATATAAACTTTTCAAAAGAATCAGACCTAACAAAAGAGGAGGTGGAGTTGCATTATATGTAAAAAAAATCACTACATCTCTTCAGAAATGCATAAAACTAAGGATAAAAGCTTCTTTGAATGCATACAGGTTAAAATAAAAGGAAAAAAGAATGCCATAGGTGTGTACTAAGGCCATCCAATCAAGCAGAGGAAATAGATAACTTTTTGCTAACTAGTTAACTAATGTGTGTAGGAAACACATTACAGTAGAAATGGGGAATTTTAATGACCCTGACAACTAGGAAACTTAGCATTTAGACTTACATACTGCTTCACAGTGCTTTACAGCCCTCTAAGCGATTTACAGAATCAGCATATTGCCCGCAACAATCTGGGTCCTCGTTTTACCAACCTTGGAAGGATGGAAGACTGAGTCAACCTTGAGCTGGTGGGAATCAAACTGCTGGCAGTCGGCAGTCGGCAGAATTACAGTTTATAGACCAATCAGCCTGACATCAGTACCTGGGAAGAACCTGGAAAAGATAATCAAGCAACAGAACTGCAAACACCTAGAAGTAAGCAAAGTTATAACCAGAAGACAACATGGGTTTGTCAAAAACAGTTCATGCTAAACAAATCTTATTTCATTCCTTGATAAAGTAACTAAATTAGTGGACCAGTGAAATGTTATGGACATGCATATACTTGGATTTCAGTAAGGCATTTGACAAAAGACCACAACCTACTTCTTAGTAAGTTAAAAAATGTGGGATAGACAGCATCATCACCAGATAGATTTATAACTGGCTGACAAACCGCACTCAACATATAATCTTTAATAGAATTACATCTACATGGAGGGAAGTGAGAAGTAGAGTGCCCTGAGGTTCTGTCTTGGGCCCAGTATTCTTCAGTATCTTCATAAATGATTTAGATGAGGGAGTAGAAGGGGAACTCATCAAATTTGCAGACAACACCAAGCTGGCAGGAATAGCCAATACCCCAGAAGACTCAAGAAGGATCTGAAGAGACTTGAACACTGGTCCCTACCTATCAAAATAAAATTCAGTGTTGAGAAAAGTAAGGTTTTACACTTAGGCAAGTTAAATCAAATGTACAGGTATAGCATAGGTGGAACCTATGTAGCTCAATAACAGTAACTGCGAGAGGGATCTTGGAGTCCTAGTGAGCAATCATTTAAACTATGCACCAGCAGTGCACTGCAGCCACCAGAAATGCCAAAGCAATCCTAGGCTGTATTAACAGACAGATAGAATCCAGAGCGTGCGAAGTGTTAGTACCGCTTTATAATGCCTTGGTAAGACCAAACTTGGAATATTGCATCCAATTTTGGTTGCCACAATATAAAAAATATGTTGAGACTCTGGAAAGAATGCAGAGAAGAGCAACAAAGGTGGTTAGGGGGCTGGAGGCTAAAACATAAAAAATGGTTAGAGGAATTGGGTATCTCTAGTCTAGTGAAAAGAAGGACGGGGTGACATGATAGCAGTGTTCCAATATTTGAGGGATTGTCACATAGAAGAGGGGGGTCAACCTATTTTCCAAAGCACCAGAAGGCAGAACAAGAAGCAATGGATGCAAATTAAGGAGAGAAGCAACCTAGAACTAAGGAGAAATTTCTTGACAGTGAGAACAATTAACCAGTGGAATGGGCTTCCTTCAGAAGTTGTGGAGGTTTTAAAGAAGAGATTGGACAGCTGTTTGTCCAGAGTGGTAAAGGGTCTCCTGCTTGTGCAGGCAGTTGGACTAGACTCCAAGGTCCCTTCCAACTCTGTTAATCTATTATTTAACCCTCCTCCTACATTCTTTCTGGCTATCATTGTTTCCTGATCTGAAAATGTCCTAATGGAGGAATTGCCTCATCATATGGTCCATTGCAATTCTACTAAATCAGGGAAAGTCAATGAGGGAAGAAACCTGGCGGGAGAATGAGTTAAATGTGAATATGCTGCTGTCATATGCAACTCATCCATCAGAATTTCGCTGAAATTGTGTATGAAAATACATTCACATTCCTCTCTATCAAGTAGAGTTGTGGCAGCAGGGGGGAAAAAGTGAAGCAAAATAAATGTGTGGCAAGCTTTGCACAATTTAAGAGGCTGCCATAAAGTTGCCATTGCAATAAATCATAGAAAAAAATCTAGACAATATTTTATACAGGAATTCCAAACAGAGAGATGATTAAACAGGATGCCTTCAAAGGCTTCTGCTTCATGGGGGACATATGAATCAGACTGAAAGCTTTACTATACCTCATTAAGGAAATATTTTCTTTTATCATTTACTATTCTTTTCTTAACAAATGGCTTGTAGGTTTTTGTTGTCACCACTAGATGTCATATATAGAATCATTAGGGCACATTTTCAGCTTCTGAACACAACTGTGCTCTCTTAGGAGGGTTCTTAAATTGTTTAGAGCTGAACTATTAGGAAACAAACTCCATAGATTGGAAAAAGAAAAGCTGAAAGGAAAGAAGTGATAGTGTTTGGAAGACTCAGGAAGCATTTGACAGTTTTAAGATGGTTTTGGTTTTAGATGTACTGAAGCATCATTATGGAAACCTGGAAAATATTTTCAGACTCACCTTGGGCAACTTACTTATTTATCACTGTTCGACAGACAAATAAGCAACACACATTTCCTGGTGAAGCAAACATGCTGATGTTGAGAAACAAAACTTTGCCTGACCCCGGAACTAAAGTTGACCAGCTGTTTTCCATCTTCCCCCAACACCAATGCAGTTTGAGTGCATTTCGTAAAAATAAGCGTTTTTTCCTGCTCTTTCCTTAAACGTGTTGCCTTTATCAGCTTTGCTGTTTTTTTTTAAACTTTCCTTCTACTTTAGCCAATTGGTTTGGCACAAGATTTCAAGCAATATTGAATTTAGGGTGATAATTCAAAACCACTAGAGTCTTACAAGGTGTCCTTGTATAGTGTTATAGTTATTGGCCAAAAGCCTTCAGTGGGTATATAACTCTAAACAGTGTCATTTTGTTTTTCAAAAATAAAAGTAAAATTGTATTGAAGCCTCAAACACTGCAGAATAGTTGCCAATAGAGTTAAAAGTTTTATTGTGTGCAGGGAGTAAACATGCTGAGATTTTCTTCACCCCGTATTCTCTATAGTACTTGGGTCCTTCTGATTGCAACTTACCCATCTCAAAAAATGCAATTTGATTCAAATGATGCTCCTGCTAGATAAACAAAACCATCTCACTCCATAAGCAAATACACTGAATATTTAACTCGGATATCAGGCAAGCTAGTCCTGGGTAATAGTGGGACCACCAATTCATACTGGAAGCCGCACGTATTAAAACATGGTGATGGAAAAACTACATGAGAGCAGGAATGGTGAGTAAATTAAACTATTGAACTTTCAAAGTAAGTTCAACTATTCACATGTTAATCATAAATTTGGCTGTCTGTAAGAAGCCACTTACACAAACCGACTTCAATACTCATGTTCGAATACCTTTCAGAATGTATACTATTACAGTGGTGATTTTATTTATGTCTGTGTATTTGCATTAAAAGCACACCATGGAATCTGACAAATTCTGAATCTTGGGATGAAGCAACAATTTAGGCTTGCTTTCTTTTTCCTGGGATAGAATAGCCTGAAATGTATGCTGTTTCCACAGTAATAGTTGGTATTGCTGTGCTTGTTATCACATATCTTCTCTAAAACTGATAACGCTGGTAAATAAACACAATATGCTAAAATCAGCTTTTAAAAGGTATCCCCAATTTTTTAAAAATCAATAATGTCCAGGAATAGGAATGATAAATCTGAACTTCTTCATTTATTCTATCATTTCCAAATGTATCTTTTATTTTTTGACTTCACATAATTATCAACATTATCTCCATAAGATTTTCTTCCCAGTTGCATTTTACCAATAAAAGTAATATAGATGTATATGCATTTTATATAATACATTTCTGTGTTGAACATCATTGATGGAATGATAGAAAAGGACTGGAGAAAAATCAAGTGGAAATTCTCAAATAGTCTGAATATCATTTGGCCAGTTACTATCATTTAGCCAAGTTGAACTCGTAGGATTGTTCTAAAGTTAAAATGAATGTGCTTGCATGGTTTCTTAGAAGAAAGGCAAAATATGGTTCATAAGTAATAAAACTGTTTTTTCCCTATCTTGAACTATATTTAATTCTCTTTTCACCACAGATTTTTGTAGATATTTTTTTTACTTTATTGCATATGTATTACAACCATCATATGTTGGCCTCAGGAATCACTGTTTCAGGTTATGAATGCAACCATTTTTCCATTAGGTGAAGGAAGGAGCAATTGCTTGAAGCAAAACTATCAAACGATAACTCCTTGGTGTATATCCCTCCAAATTATTTTTACAGATTTTGGAAAATTATACAAATGGTAATTTCTCTAATATAGTGGGAGCCGCCTGAAAACTCTCAATCTGAGGAGGGGAAAGAGAGCAGGATATATCCGCAAATTTAATTTGAAATTTTTCATGTCTCCAGCTTTTTGGTAGGTGACAGTTAAATAAATTAGTTCAATGCATACATTTGATAAATAAATCTGGAGCATGCAAGGTAAGAAAAACAATATGGAACAATTAAGGGAAAGGCAAGTCAAATTTGTATTAAAATTAGTTGGAGGTATATTATGAGGTTTACTCTTTTCAGCATCTTGCCTATTCATGCTTACTGGTAACTAAGACTTAGTAAATAAAGTAAACAAAGATTAGCCTTTACCTCTTTTGTCAGCTGACTAACTACTTCACTTTTAAATAACATTCTAAGGGCATACTCTACAAAAGTAGAGCTAAGAAAAATTTGATAACAATTTCTTTTTAAAAAATGCTCCCTTTTTATAGGATAGCTTTTTGTTAAACTACCTCATTTTAGTAACAACTTTTCAAGAAACCTGTGGCCACATAGAAGCCTTTTGGAGATCATATGTTCCAAGCTGTGAACCTAGATTAAAGCATTCTATTTTTAAATTATTATGAATTGATTTTCCTCCTGTTTTGCTAACTGTGATGTTTTCATTGTTCTCAGATTTACAGTTCAGTTTCCCAAATTTCTCAGTTCCCATTTCTAAGCTGAATGATGATTCAAAAGTACTTCTCTAAACATAGTGTTTCCACAGTTGACAAGAGACTGATTGCTGTTGTAATTGAATTTCTACTCTAGGGGAGGACAATGGTGCTGTTAATTTGCTAGATTAGTCCAATTCAATGTATTTGCCTCAAAAGTTCTCAGTACGTTTTTATATACATGATTTAATTTCCTCATTTTCAACATGAATTAAGAGTTATAGAAGCTGGTCTGCCTATTTTGCTGTGATAGGCCACATCAACTTTAGCCACAAACTGATTGCCAGGGCATAAAAGCTAAATTATGACATGACGTGAATAACATGTAGTGTTAACCATGTATGAGATCATTTCCAGGAATTTCTTGAAATGTAGTAATGTGAGAAACATCTGGCCAATGTACAGTTGAATTTGATTTAAATGTGGAAGGCTTATTCCAAGGAGACTATGTATTTATACATAAATCATGCTCTTTTTGGAGAGTTCCATTCAACCACCTCATTAGACATTGAAAGTCCAGAATGTCTCCAACATTTTGATGCATATTAGTTTGCAATTCCAATTCTACTTTAAATTATTTCCTAAGTGGGCTTTTTCCATTTTCTTTTGATTGTGTTATTTGAAGCCCAAATTATATTCTGTCGAAAGATCAAAGATTAACACAGACATGTGTTTAACAGTGCCCTGAAAAGTAGGACCCAAAGATTAATAAATCTAAGATTTCATTGATCTCTCTACTTCAATCCATGGCAGTTGTGATGTTACTTCTAGAGTCCATAGTGTCCTCCTACATGCTGAACCAGTTGCATCATCTTTGCCTACTGAACCAAGACCATTTTTGGAGACTGAGCTAGCCTTGGTTTTTAAGGCAGACACTGTGATTAACTGAGGAGAAAAATAAATGGATTTGGTACATTCTATATCAAGATGCTCACTATAAATTATAATATTTGTATCAGTATAAGTTTCAGATTTTCACATCTTATTTAGAAAACAGCCTTATTGCTAAATGAAGTTTACTTTCATTTTATATTATTTAGAAGATTCAGAAGCCATCTTACCTCAGAGGCTGTAGGCAGTGTTTAAATAAGATAATATAATAAACTACATAAAATGAGCCACAAAACAATAATAATAGCAACACCTCCAGTGGCACAAAACTGACTTGGCTGTTCCTAAAGACAGGTCTTTAATTGTTCTTCAGATGTCCTTCACAAGTGATGCATTCTTGTTTCTGGTGATAACCCATTCCATGGAGTACAACTGCCTTACATCCCACCTCTCCTATTGTAACTTCTGATAGGAGCGGAGTTTAAACAGGCGCTCTATTCATCTGAACTAGGACAGAATTTGAGACAGGTGATCTGTGACACATAGTCAAGGATCAGCCCACTATAAGGAAGACGGCCTTTAAAGTCAGGCATGTAACAGTTTGTAAGAATAACTTTGAGGAAAAGCTGAAGCCAAGGTATGGTCAATTAAGAGAAATAGCCCAAAGCATGGATGGACATTAAGAAAGCATCTCAAACTGGACCCTCCCTAGTTCTCTTTAGGTTAAAGACAGGGAGGAGAGAGGCACATTCAGAGTTGCAAGATTCCGTTACGGTAACTCTATAATATAGTTTTATTATTCATGACTTTGTGTTCACATCTGGTGAAAGGGCACTAATTCTTGAATATGTTGTGCCAGCAGACCTATCGGGCCTAAACCATGTATATTAGATGAGCTTTTGGACTAGATATCTGAGTTCAGTTGCCCATGTGGCTTTTATTTTCTGTTCTAGCTGGCTGGCTATTATGAAACCATATTGATGTAGGCCAGTGTTTCTTAACCTCAGCTCCTTTAAGATGGCTGGACTTCAACTCCCATAATTCCCCTAGCCAATATTCCCAGGGGGAATTCTGGGGCTGAAGTCCAGCCATCTTAAGGGAGCTGAGGTTGAGAAACACTGATGTAGGCAATGGGGTGGAATGGTTTGTTAAGGTCAGTTTGCATTTTAGTGATTTATGCTGTTTATTCTAAGGATTTCTCTGTGTCACATATTTTAATGAAAGGTTGTCATCTGTTTTAGATGGATTCTTACATAGGTCTATTATAAATCAATCGATCGATCGATCGATCGATCAATCCATTTGATGGCATTCTTCCAAACTGTACACATCAAACTCTCTCGGTTGAGATGGTAAGCACAAGGCAATGTCACATCTGTGAACGATCTTTTACATTCATGGTATTTATTTTTTGAGCTGGGATAACACCAAGGGATAGTGAAGAGCAGTAAACACACCTACATCTCTCTCTCCCACCCCCAAAATAGCCTTTCTTTCCTCTTTCCCTATCTAGTTGGCTGGAACTATACAACCAAAGTCACATAATAGTCAAAGTACGTTATGAGACAATCTCATGAACTCAAAATTTTTCCACTTCTTTTTGTTTTTTTGAAGCCTCATTGACTCACTTCCCTGTCTTCCTCCCCCTTCCTTTGAAAAGCAGCAGCTCCCAGCCACCGCAGCCAAATAAGTAGGAGATGTCTCAGCTTCCCAGGAGCTAGACCATGCCCTTGGCCTCTTTGCAAACCAGGAACTGCAGGCCAGACTGCTTATGGACAGGGCTCTCCCTGAAGAGATGCTTCTTGTCCAAAAAAATTCAGTTCTCTTGATAAATTAGCCCAACAATCATAAATTACCTGACGTCTGTAACTTTTTTATGTAGAAGAAAATCACTGACCTCCCCCAAACGTTATATCCCACTGATTTGCTCTCCAAATGGCTTTCTCTAGAATAATTCATGTTTTAGCTTTATAAGAAAATTTTTATGCCTGTGATACATGTTACTTCTTCTGTACATTACAAAAGTTGCATCAGATTAAAGTTGATCTCCATATTTTTTAAGCAGCAGCTTCCCGGATACAGTGAGGTCAGTGGTGTATGTGTTTCCAAGAAAAAACGTACACAATGTATGAGATGAGTAGCAATATACTGTATCAGTTACCATGGGAATTGTGATGCTTAACTCCCTGTATATAAAAAAGTTATTCTGTGGCATGTGGTTGGTTCTTCAGGACAAATCTTGATATATCCCTGACAGATGCATCATTGGGTGTTTCCCCCCCCCCCCAAATGTGGAAAATTTAATATTTTAAGTATGGTATTTGAAACTAAATAACCTATAGTCCCAGGAAAATAAGATGACTTTTTGTTTAGCCCAGGAGACACAGAACATATTCTTCTTTTTCCTTTTGGGCTGCAGAAATCTTATGTTCCTTCAGTCACAGAGAAGGAAAAGTCTCCAATCGTCTCTGGTGACAAGAGTGAGGAGGATGAGAAGACATTTCATGGAACACGTCAGATGGATTTGAATCTATAGAACTCTAAATTTCACTTCAGCACTCAGATTAGCTTTGAAGTGCTTGCTGAATGCAGGAGGGCAAATAGCAAGAAGAGAGGGAAATACGGCGTTTCTTTTAGTTCAATCCAGTGTGGAGGTTTCTGCGGATCTCAACCAATCTGGATAAAACAATAGTCTAGTCCAAGAAGATTGCTTTGTCCGTGGGAAGCAGTGAAAGGATTCAAAATATATATTCAAACAAATGCATTCTTCATGTATTTCTTGCTATGAACATTTTGTGGGTTTAATACAAATCTACAGTCTCTTAAACAGACGTTCTGGATTGAAAAGTTTTATGGAATTTCAGAGATTGCATTCACAGAACAAACTGGGTGATGGTGATGAGATGATGATGATGATATCATTGTGTATGATTTTCAACAATCCTATGAACCAGCTCTCTCTACACTTCCCAATCTTGTAAAGCTTATTTCAGTTTTATGCTGTGGCTGGTGTCAGATTTGATTCCTGAGTAAAACATCTGGCCATTAATCTGTTAGCAAATGGCTAGATATATTCAAAGTTACCATGGTTAATAGGAAATAGTTTCCTTTGTTTTAGGCTTGCCTTTACAGAATGTGGGAGCAAGTGGGATGGACAGATATATTTGAGAGAAGACAGTCCCACAAGAAACCTGGTCCTATGCCATATAGAGATTTAAAGGTGATCACCAGCACCTTGAGTTGCATCTGGAAGCCTATTGAGAGCCAGTGCAGCTCATGGAATAAGTGCAGTGCAGCTAATGGTGTTATATGAATATAACAAGTCACACCCATAACTACCCACACTGCTGCATTCTGTACCAATCGAAGTTTCTAGGTGGCCTTCAAAGGCAGCCCCATGTGCAACTGGGAGGTGACTGAAGGGTAAGTGACCATAAATGATAAGTGAATATAAATGGATGCAACTGCACACAAGGTGATAGGGTAAAAAGGTCACCCTGGCCATGGTTGCCACCTGCTCTTGAGCACAGGCTGTGAATCCGAGAGAACCCCCACATTTCAGACCAAATTTGAGTGCCACCCCATCCATAAAGGAAGATTAAAACACTCCAATTTGCCACATTTGGATGCCAAAAAATCATGGCCATTCAGTGTTGGCAACTTGTTCTTCCCCATGCAGACCCTCAGAGCCTCTAGACACAGGAATAGAAACTTGCCAGCTTTTCTTGGACGTCTGAGGACAGAAATATATAATTAAGTATCTTCCACATATTGATGGTACCTTATCTTGTTCCAACAAGTAACCTCAACCCACAACTTAATGTAGATATTCAGAGAGAGAAGGGAGTGGATAGATTCCTAAAATACTCCATAAAGCGGAGAGCTAGGATTCAGCCTATCTCCTCCCACCAACTCTTCCTCCAGCAACGGAGGAAGGAGAACTACTACAGAACAATGCCTGCCACTCCCAATCACATCAGGCATACATGGGAAATAGTACTGAAGACCACAGAGAGATTAAGGAAAGCTAGAATGGATGCAAGCAACACCCCAATACTGGGCATGTTACAGGTCACCGACAAGCACAACTGAAGTCTTCATCATACTGTACCCCAGTCTGAATCTTGATTGGAAAGTATCTTGATAATTTGCTTCCTTGAGGGCCCTCTGAAGCATTGTCAGTTATATGAAAGATTATATTTACTTCTTTCAGCCAGCTCTGTAAAATAGCAATAGCAATAAGACTTATATACTGCTTCACAGTGCTTTACAGCCCTCTCTAAGCAGTTTACAGTCAGCATATTGCCCCC
>JANHFL010005137.1:21744-35572 GCA_032468155.1 Oxyrhabdium leporinum
GAATATGTTAAAGCATTCAGCTGTTCAGCTTTAAATGGGAGGAGTGTCAGGGTAATGATGATTTAATAGCTGACCAGCTACTGTAATGTTGTAATGCTGTAATGTTGTAATACTGTAATGATGTAATGATGATGCAATGGTAGCAATGAGTCAGCAGGTTTATTTGACTGCTACCACTTTAGGAGGCTGTCTTATAAGGGAGACCCTGTGAAGGCGTATCTCTCTCTCCATGTGTGCTTCCGTGGTGTAGCTGATTGCTGTTTGTTCAAGGCCTGTATCAAAATACTTGTATTTATATATGCTTTTGTATGGATAAAACCACTATATGTAAATACAAACCTGTGTGCTGTATTTACTCCTGGGTTGTCTCACTAGTCACACTGTGTGCACTCTTGGTGTCTTGTGACTTTGGTTTCCATGCTCCAGAACCCAATTCAGGCAGAGCTCTGTAATTTTAGACCTGACTCATAGAGATAGCCACACACTGGACCTTATTTTTGCCTATGAGAAGATGTAGCAATCTGGACAAGGAAGACATTTTGATCTGCCCTTTACTATGGTGAGATTCTTTTCCTGGTTCAGAGGTGGTTGATGCTCCAGACACGTGATGGATGCTGATGAATTCCAGTGTATGTTTTGTGGCTTTCCCAGCAACATTTCAGGCATTCTATTAAGTGCCTGGTCAGCCACTGGTAATAGGAGGTGACCCAGGCATTTGATGTAATTGCCCTCAAGCAGACTTTATTTATTGGCTGATACTGAATGACTTGAGTCTACTGAGGATCCCTGGGGGTTGAAAGGGTAAAAAAAAGACACCTGGAGCACCAATGGAGGAAGTCAAAAAATGAATCCGACTGACTACAGATATGAACTCAAGATATGAGCCCACGCTGTGGCAGGGAGGCAAAGCATTGCTTTTTCTTCTCCTTTATTATGTCAGTAAGCTGTTACTGTGCAAGTAGTCCTTGCTTACGGATGGCAATTGGGATAAGAACTCTGTCACTATGCAATGTAAACTCTGTCGCTATGTTGTAAATTATGTTCAATGTCACACTGACTTATGATGGCAATTCTGGCAGACCCAGTTGTGGTTGTTAGGTGAACCCACACAGATACAGAATCCGGTGGTCATGTGCTTGCCCTTTGTGATATTTTGCCAGCTTTCCTCACTGACTTTGCTTGTCCGAAGTCAGCAGTGAAGGTCAGAAATTGTGAATGCTGGATGCTACGACATCATAATTGTGAGCTAGTCACCGAGTGCCCAAATCATGATCATGTGACCCACATTGATGCTGTGATGGTGACATCTACAAGGACGCATTGTTAAGTAGCCTTCATTTACCATTGTTATAGTTTCATACTATCACTGAGCGAGTGGACTTTAAATGACTGCCTCTATATTGTAACAGTAAGAGGCTAGGATTTAGCTTGGTAGAAATTCAAGCTGTAGATAATCCAATGGTTTCCTCTAATTATTTTTTTAAACTTTACATCTTCCCACTAATTCTATTAGTAACTGCTGTTCTGATACTTCATTACACGTCACGATTCGCCTCTTCTTCTTTTTTTTGTAACTGCATACTTTTTAACAGATTGTATAAACAAACCTTGCCAAAGGATGAAGATACGAACAGCAAAGTAGACAATAAACAAGTACTAATAAAACATAAGCAAAAACATTATTTAAACAACTGGTAGCCCATTTCCTCCTCTTTTCCATTTATTTTCCCAACTGCTGATCACAAGCTAAATATTTGTACTGTACTTTGACCAGGAGATTATTGCTAGTGCTGTCAGATCCCCAAATGCGAATCTGTGTAAATGTGTATTATTCACATTTGGGGATCTGACAAGTGCCTTCTTAAGTAATTTCATCTGTTCTTTTTGACTAGATGCTTAACTTTTAACTCTTTTCCTAAAACAATAAATAGAAAAAAAAATCTAAATGTCCGAATTTGCCTTGCTGCGTAATGGAGTCACATAAGGGAACCATTCCTGCTTAAAATCGTAACTAAATTTATAAATACTGTCAGTTTTGTCATTGCTGCATTTTCTCTAATTCTGCTCTCCAATCGTGTATGTCAGCAAAAGTTTTACTTTTCCAATATTGTGTCAGATTTGTTTTTGCAGCCATCAACATATTTCTCAGTAAATTGTGATACTTTTCATTTAATATGTTTTCTGGAATTACTCTTGATAAAAATAATTGTAACTTCCATTCAAATTTTATGTTTAATATTTTGAATGTTTTGATGTATTTTCTTCTGATACTTTTGATTTCCCTTCCCTTCCACCACATGTGTTAAAATGTTCTTTCTTTGTTGTAGCATTTTAAATATTTATTGTCGTATAAGTTGTTAACCATTGATGGAAATAAGTATCACATGTAAAATATCCCATGCCAAGTTTTCCTTCAAATTATAGCTGAGAGTAAATGTTATTGATTTTTTTTCCCATAGCTTTTCTCATTATTCTACCATGACTACTCATCTATTTTATAGTGCGGAATTTAATTTCTTCTGTCTCCATGCCATATTACAAAAACAATTGTGCATTTTAATAGATGATCTAAGGTTTGTGTAAGACAATTCTCTATTGTATGAGATAATCCTGTTATCATTACGGGCTCTCCTTTTTTCATTAATTAATTAATTAATTTTCTTCCAGCAAGTTGTAAAGACAACAATCATGGTAAATCCCTTCTTTCAACAAACAGTTCCTACTGTGTCTTTAACCCAGTGGTTCTCAACCTTTTCTTCACCATGGATCTCCTTTAAATACCTTTTATGGCCATGGACCATGCCCATGGACCACCAAGATTTAACTCCAGATTATACATTCCTTCAAGCACTTTGCGAACTCCCTGTGATGACATCCCCCAGGGATCAGGGGACCACAAGTTGAGAATCACTGCTTTCGCTGGTTTGCTGAGTCTGGATATGTCATATTGGCAAAAGTAATTAACCCCTTCTTATTGCATAATAGTTGTCCTTGAAATAAAAAGCCTTTGATAGTAACATTAATGCTGCGATTGCTAGACTTAGCCTCATTTTTGGATGGGTTAATGTTTTTAATAAATTTTGCCTTACAATAATTTATTTTTTCTTTTGTTTCTTTATGTTACACATGCCTATTGTAGAGAGTAAGGGAGATGATTTTGACAGAAATATACAAAAACTCTTACGTAGGCAAAAGAGGCTATTTTTTTCCCCTTAAGTACAGAGCAACAACTAGAAGTGGATCAAGTGGAAGTGGATGAAGGAAAGGTCACCCTAATTCACAAGAATTTAAAAAGGGCGGTGGAAATGCAACACTGGAAAGTATTCCTCTTTCTCTTGCCAAAGCATCTGTAAATTTAGGCTGACTCTTGTAAAATGAAGTTAACAAGATGAGTTACCTCTGTAATAAAAAAGTATTCTTGTTTAGCAGTAGCCACATTACTCTATATGTAAAGCATGTTTCAAAATCTGCTGAATTTTCCATGGAAATACATCCTAAGTGTGATAATCCCAGCTACTATTCCATTATGTGACATCTGCTCTCAATTTTCATTTCACTTACATTAATGTGTTATGAATTATATAAAGGTTATAGTACTAGCCTCATGTGAACCAAAACCTAACTGAACTGAATTCTCTGTATTTGATATTTAGAGCAAGTACATATGTTGCATCTATTTATAGTGGAGTTTGTTTTTCTTGATTTATGATAATTGTAAGTAATTGTGGGTGAAATCCAAAGATGACTTTCCATGGAAGGAACTGTTTCCATAAGCAGCACAGAGAAAGGGTGACCTTCTTATGATAGCTCCCCCAAGGATTCCCCCCAATATGCTCAACAAGGTTGAAAAAGCTCCAAAAGAAAATAGAAGATGGAAAAAATCCGACTGTGTTAAAGATTGTCCATCTGTGCTGTGTGGGTTTCACCCATGTGTTATTATTACATGTTTTTATGTCAAGCTTTTGGATGTAAAACAAACAGGCATTATATTTTAACCATTGTTATTGCTAAGGCTATAGTTCATTCAGTGCAATGATGTATTAACTTTCTAAAAAGACAGTTAGAAAGCAGGTCCCTATCAGTTCCAAGTCTATCATTCAGATTTACTTTATATTTTCCAAATAGTTTATCTATCATCATTTCTTTTCAAGAAAATCTGGGATTTGCTGGTTGGTCTGGAAAATCTTCTTAAATTGAACTTGATTTCTGGTGGTTCCATAGGCATATCTGTAGATGTTTTTGATATTGTCTAGTGACCTGCCAGGTGTGACTTTTCTTAGCTTTTTGAAGATCAGCCAAGACCAATTAGGTTGTATGCCTATGAATAGAAAGCAGACATTGCATAACACAGGCAAAACCAGTCTTTTAAGTATCCCCAAACTTGCTTTGGGGAAACTCACTTTCCAACATTTGTCCATACACACATGGGCTCTCCTGGTGCTCAGGAGGAGATCCAGAATGATCGCAATCATCTCTCTGACTAGAAAATACAAATCTGGGCAGCAATTTTTCCAGCAAAGGACAGTTTGAAGATTATCAATTAATGTACTTTTCTGAAGCACAGAGAATGGTCACTGGTGGTTGGAAGAGAAATGGCAACTCTTCCATGGAATTCTTCATCCATAGATCTGCAGACCTCGCATCTGACAGAAGGAGGTTCTGCAGAGCCTGGATTCAAAAAGTAACCGACCAGTATCTGAGACACAGCTGCTTCCATAAAACTGTCCTATTTTTTCCTGCATTTTCACCACTGAAACAATGAAGCAACTACAGCATTTTCAGAGAGCGTCTCTGGTTCTTCCCTCCAATACTTCATCTCTGTGGGAATCCCTTCATTGCAATGCCCAGGGGAATTAAAAGTGGGCAAAGGGCGAAATGGTAGCAGGATCTGCAGGATCAGAGATGGGCTGAGGGTCAGTGATGGAAGTGGCTACCATTTCAACGTTCTCAAAGTGAAGATGGGACAAATGCTAAAGAAGGAATCCTGCAACGTATCTCTGCTTGAAATATGCTTGGGGCTCCTCAGAATTCCTTGTGTATTCGTGACTTGGGTGAGAGCAGTAAAACTGCTATCCAGAGATGTTGCCTGCTGTCTGCTCCTAATTGGCCTCAATCAGCTTCCTCTGTGGCCTGACTGCACTTCAGCCTGAATGGAGAAAAGCCAGGAGAAACTGGAAGGCATTACTTCTAGAAATTGCAGGAAAAAGTGACCAACTTGGAAACCTGTATGATGTATAAATGCATGTATTTATTTATGCATCATATTTATATGGATACCCAACTTACAAAAATATGACCCTGGGCAGTGTACAATGGTGAATTAAAAAGGAAAACCAATATATTAAACTTCTACACCACCCATCTCACCTAAGTGATTCTGGGCAATTTACAATTGTGTGTTGTATAATTGTACAGTCTATTTGTACTTTGTATAGTTTACTAACAGTTGTTGACTGTAGTAAGGAAGCCATATTTTCAGTCCCCAACCCCAGGGCCACAGACTGGTAGTGGCCCATGATCTGTTAGGAACCAGGCCCCACAGCTGCAGGTGAGCAGCAGGCAAACAAGTGAAACCAAAACCATCCCCCCCCCCTCAGTTTGTGGAAAAATTGTCCTCCACAAAACTGGTCCTTGGTGCCAAAAATGTTGGGGATCGCTGCCCTAGCCCATATTCCAACCAGCTGCAGCAGACGGATAGGGACAAAAGAAGGGATCCATTGACAGAGAGATAATGAATGTAGGGTTACCAGACATTTGACATATCCTTTTAATAGACATTTTTATTAAGAATCACAATTATATCAGTAAGAATTAATGCAAACTAAAATATTACCCTAATATAATAAACAGAAAAATAAAAATTGCAGAAATAAAGGAAAAAGGAGAAATAGAAAAGAAAGAAAGAAAATAAGAAGATAGTACAGAAACAAAATAAAATAAAATAACTTCCCGTCTTCATCACGTATATTACTGCCTCTGAAAATAGAGCAAATGATCTCTTCTTCACATATCCCATCTGTTATCATTAAGCAGATCCATAAAACTTCATTATTTCACTCCTGATATCAGCAAAAGTCCATTAAAGGTTACCAAAAATAATAACTGTAATGATCCTATTGGATAAAAAAAAAATAGAAAATGATCTAACAAGGAAGGAAATTTGTATGTGACCATTCCTAATATTTTCTCTTTTCTGCAAAAAATTTGAAGACAGATCCTTCAGTCATCTTGAGCATTTAGCAAAGTAAGCCCAGCCACTTCTGCTTTCCAAATGCATTTTGCTTTCTGCAAAAGAGGAAGAAAAATCAATATTACATTCGTAGGAAAATGATGTATTAAACGGAAGTATGTAGAATTTGTCACCCTAACTATAACCCATCAAATTAAGCATTTATAGAAGCAATTAATTATCTCTGTTAACTTCGAGAGAAGTGGAAATAAAAGATGAATTAGGCAAAACAAAGGCATTTTGAATTTGCAAATAAATTGGAGACATCGTTGGCATAAAAGCTGCAAAAAGAAAAAGAAAAGAAAGTAAAATTAAAGTTACAAGAAGGGAATGCTGTAATAACAGATAATGTGAATGTGTGAAAAGTGTTTCATCAGTATTATACTGTTTTTACTTTTTGGAATATTTTACAGTAGTTGTCTTATCTGGTTGACTGTACCCAGAAGGTGCTCCTGCTTGGCATGGATAGGCAGGTGGATATGTCAGCCAATTATCATAACTCATTCAGCAGTATAGGAAGAAGAAGAAGGTAATTTTAGCCTATTTCTGATATAAAAACAAGTTCTAGATCAGTCCAAATGGGATCACCCATCGTATTTAATTTTTAGTCCTCCCAGTAACATGGAGAGGGTTAGTCTGCAGAAGAAGACAGGATGGTTAAATTACTTCCAGTTTTATAGATAGTGACACCAATTAATGTCACTGAGAATTATTTTGGATTTTTCTCCTTAATGCTTTGTTTTTTTAAGCATTGTCAGGAAGCAACCATCTCTCGGCCACCACAATAGCAGCTGGGAGGCTCTTAAATGTCGTTACTTTCTATTTGATGGACCATTTCATGACTGTCTGTTGCCAACTCATTAAAATGTTTTTTGTGTTTTAGCAACAGATGGAATCACTCCTGTATCTAAGTATTGTGGGGTCACAAACTGTGATTTCATCCAAACTAGCAGAAGCCACTGTGCATCAATACACAATAATCTGGACAGTTTATAAACTGATATCACCTATAATATATTATATGGACATTTTCTACATGTAAAGTGAGGTGGATAGAACAACAACTCATCAAAGAGGGTTAAGAAAAAAGGCAATAAGCTTGCTATGTGCCTTTATCGAAAATCTGTAAAAATAACATATTTATACAGTTGCATTCAAAAGCTGATAAAACTCTGATTAAATTGTATATTTCAATTATTCTCAAAGTGAACCAAAACTTATTCATTAGCATTTTGATACATACTTTTTATTCACAATTGTTTACAGATTCAAAATAAGAAAAAGTTATATTATGAGAAGGAGGTAGAGGGACTGTATGATTATTATTTTTCTTGGGTTACAACTTCCACTTCTGTATTCCAGAGAAGGTTGCAAAAAACATATTTATGAAAAAGGAAGCCACACTCAGAAAATTTATAGATTGTGAAGAAATCAGTCTGAGCATACTTCTCAAAACTATGTTTTAAAAAGCTGACACAATGTCTGAATGTACAAGGACCCAAAGACGCAAGTGGTTTTGAAACTCAAAAGAGTAAAATGAAAAACTCAAATGAATGTTGGCTACAAATGATTAAGCACCAGGAATTTAATGAAAAATGTCAAAGGTCATAGGAGGAAAGACCTTGGTCTTTCAAACTGAAATTACTGCCAAGAGAAAATAAATTATTGGGCACTATTTTATTGAGTCAAATACAAATGGAAGTTAACTGAATTAACTAAACAGGTCTTCCTTTGATTCTTCCCTGGAACTTGACTGAGATGCAAAGTTGCCAGGTTTTAGAAGTTTGAGATTTCTCAAAGAAGAAATATTCAGCTGAGCATTCTCCTCCATCTTTGGCTGAGAGTGTGCTATGTATATTGTGTATATTCTCCATTTCTTTTTGTTGGTTTAACGATGAGAATTGTAATTTAAGTAATTAGATATACTAATTTGAATCAATAGTATCTGTCCATCCGCTTGCTTTCAAACAAAATGTTGGAGCCCAACTAGAAGCAAATTGACATTTTCTTAAAGGTAAGGTTGAAAATAGTGTAAAACTTTCTTAAAATCAGGTAAAAGTTAAGGTACATAACCCTAACCCTATTTCAGGATGGCCGAAATAAATTATCCAAATGTTTTTTACCAGAGATTCCTTCCTGTCTTTTTACAACAATGATTTACAATACGAATTTCTGAAATACCATGGCCATCTCCAGAAGTATATAATTAATTTTTCTATGAGAATAATAATGCAAAGAAATGTTCTGGAACAAGGGTGTCAAACTCACGGCCCGCGGGCCAGATGCGTCATGCATTGGCCACACACACCGCTGGTTTAATAAATGGAAAAAAGTCACGATACATCACACAAGTTTGACACTCCTGTTCTGGAACCTGGGATCCATGTTTCTTTTCCTGTTTGGGAACAGATTTTTTGTTGTTGTTGTTGTCACCAGCATAGCTCAGCTTTCATGCGTAAAGCAGTACAGACATTTGTCATACTATTATATGAGAACTGAAAGAGACCAAGGACTGATTGCACTTTCATTTCAGATGCATTAAATGTAGCTTAGCTCTGCCTGTTGTAATTTATGTAAACACCAGCCAGTTTATTGCACACAAGATATTTTATTGTCAGATAGCATTCTGAATACCCTTGACTAGCACCTTTTTATTTAAACACATCCAGACATAAGACATGCTAAGGATGCCTGGCTGATTTTTTTGGATCATGTTTCAGAATAATCTTTATCAGCTAGATATTCATTTTATCACTAAAGATCAGAATGCAAGATTTCCATTTTTTTACTAGAATCTGCCTATGTAAACATGCTATGGGCAGAGAGAGAAATAGCAGTTTACTTCCATAAACTACTACATGCTGCACCAGAAATACTTTTTACTCTAGAAGTGTTAGACTGAAATCCATAGTCCAAGTAATACTATCTCTTCTTCATCACCTGTGTTTATCAAGAACTGGTTGAAATCATTTTATTTTTACTTTGAGACTCATGTGTGATGCAACAGATGCTTAGGACCATGTGACTTAAGGCTGCTAGCAACTTTTACATTGGACAGATGCTCTTATGATTGAGTTGGTCCATTTAGGCCAATTCAAGTGGATCTTCTCAATGTACTTTAGGCATCCAATCAGTCTTATAATAGCTTTAGCATGTATTTAGATGAGGATTCAATGCCTCCTGAGAGGTGGCCATGTGTTTGTATCACAAGCCAGTCATTTAGAGTTACACTAAGCTGTTTGTGAGGTTCTTTCAACAAAGACAAAAGTACCAAAAAGATCAAAGCATGTTGGCTGAGGTGGCTCTACCTTCTTCTTCTTCTTTTTTTAAACTGTCTAGGAAAGTACTGCAACGGAGGAAGCAGCCAAGAATGACTTAAACTGCCCATACAAACTGGAGGATTAAAACCATATGACTTTGAACTCCATAGTCTCTCTTGGTACACCGTCAGACAAGAAAAACAGACTCTTGTTTATTTTACAGTTTAACAGACACAAAGAGCTTTAATTAGGACATTCTAGAGGAATAATAACCCATAGGATAAAAAAAAATAATGTCTGTTTTACTTATGATTCAAAGACAGATTTGTGGAACATGCCCAAAACATCTAACTTGCAAACTCTGATGGATAAAATTAATAAATACCAAAACTGTCCTTCTTGATCATACCACAGAATGTAGAGAAATCCTCTTGGAATTTTATGTAGATGAAATCATGCTAACCGTCTACTGTGCATAACGCTAACGATTATGTTAAAAAATAGGTGTTTTTCTTGGAAATCAATATAATAGCCTGCTGTACTATTGTTTCTAAGACTTTAGTGAGCTAGAAAGATCAGCCAAATATGTTTCATAGATTCCACATTAAAATATATAGCTTCTCATTGCTAGTAGACACGATAACATAGTTATGGAAAATGTATCACCAGGTTGCAAGAAAGAGAATCCTTATCCTATATAATAGACTAAGTATGGTAAATACTTTTTTTTTGTCACAGGGGAGGGGGTTATCCCAAGTTAATTCTGTCATGATTATAGACCAGCAAAATACTTAATAAAAGAAAGTTACTGGCAAAATTAGTGTTTTTGACTGACATATAAATTCAAATTATTCAAGTAGAATAGAACACAGAACATAGAGTAATAGAGTTGGAAAGAACCATGGAAGTGTTCTAGTCCAACCCCCTACTCAAGCAGGATACCCTATACCAGCAAACAGCTGAGAAATGGTTGTCCAGTCTCTTGAAAGCCTCCAGTGATTGAGCACCCACAACTTCTGAAGGCAAGTTATTCTGTTGCTGGATTGCTCTCACTGTTTGAAAATTTCTCCTTCGTTCTAGGTTGTTTCTCTCCTTGATTAGTTTCCATCTATTGCTTCTTGTCTTGTCTTTTCGTGCTTTAGAATTAGTTTGACCCCCTCATCTTTGCAGGAGCCCCTTAAATATTGGAACATTACTATCATATCTCCCCTAGTCCTTCCCCTAGTCCTTCTTTTCATTAGACTAGACATACCCAGTTCCTGTAACTTTGTTCTTTGTATGTTTTAGCCTCCAGCCGCTTAAGAATTTGTGCCGTTTTCTCTGCATTCTTTCTAAAATCTCAACATTTTTTTTATATTGTGGTGACCAGAACTGGATGCAGTATTCCAAGTGTGGTCTTACTAAGGCTTTGTAAAGCGGTACTAGAACTTCATGTGATCTTTATTCTATCCCTCTATTAATGCAGCCTAGGATTGCGTTGACTTTTTTGATTGCTGCCACACTATTGACTCATATTTAAATGATTGTCCACTAGGACTCCAAGATGCCTCTTACAGTTATTGGTGTTAAACCAAGTTTCACTTACTCTATACTTATACAGTTGGCTTTTCTTGCTTAATTGTATAGATGAATAAAAGTGAATAGGAAGACTCCTACATTTGTCTTGCTTTAACAGAAAAAGCCTGCGAACATTATTTCTGATATTTTTTTCTTAAATGATGACCTAATTATGAATAGATTTTGGATACTGTTGTTTACATTTAGCCAGTACATTAATATGACAAAGTTGTAGTATGGAGCCAGTGGCTGGGCTGATTTGTACAATCAAAATCAGTTGGATGTGTAGGGATTTAGGTTTACCATTACTCTGTCAAAAATAGTGGATTTTTCAAACAATACTCTTCTAAATTGGAATTGTTTCTCAAAGAAATTGCCTCAAAATTATAATCCATTGTGCATTATCTCTATTTAAAATGCATTTGATTTCAATTGCACCAAGTTCTTTAGCTTGTTTGTTTTAATTTTACACAAATCACAATTATATGGGACAGAAACTTACAGCAAGAAAAAATCATGGAAATAAGTTTCTTAAACTTTCTCCCTGAGACACAGCAGGTTGTACAGTGAGGTAAATGTGGCAGTCTATTCAAGCTGGTTATGTTAGAGATAGGAGAGTTAACAGGCTTGTTTGATGATAAGAGTTTTCCATCGGGAAGTCTGCAGCCCTTAAGTTACACTATTTGTTTATCTTCAGGTGTAGTATAATGCAAAATGTTGTCCTGTTTCCAAATTACAGTGTTAGCTGCCCCTTTGTCCATTTTCTGAAATTGGCTCCCACCTGTTTCAGACAAAGAAATCCATGATCTCAGGAGTGTATAGTATGTGCATTTCCACTGAAAAATGTCTCCTGATTTTCTTCATAGAAATAAAAAATAGGCCCTTGTCACTTTCTTCTCCAGATCCAAAAGACAAGAATCCACTCCTGTCATTTTAATTCAAGCAGAAAAGTCATAATAGGAGAAAGCGCTAAGGAGTTTCCCCACTACTGTGGTTCAGTGCAGATTGCAGCCTCTTGAACCTCATTTTCTTGGGTTGGTTTGCTTGTTTGCTAACCAATTACCACCAATGACAAGTTCACTTGCTATTTAGCCTGCAGGCACTGTAATAACGATGTGGAGACACTGAAAACATGCTGCAAGAAACTTTTATAAACATCACTTACTGCTGACTTGAAGATAAACTTGCTTGACAGCTAAACTTTCTTCATGTGCAAGTTATACCAAATGTAACATGATTTATTAAAACATAGCTTATTTCAGTGGGCTGCGAAGGAGTGGATCAAATGTTCTTTTATCTTAAAATTTTGTATCAAGAAATGTTTACAAACCTCCTGAACTGGCTCTTTCTTTATTTCTTTTTCTATAAACAGCATCTTTTCCCAATTATCTGCTTAACTGTAATCTATAAAATCACTCTAGTTAAAGTAAACCATATGTATTTCATAAAAATATGTATGTGTGACATATGTAGGCTTGGTTCCTTGGCCAGCTTAAGTGTTCTCTCCATAAGGCCTCAGGGTGAAGAGAAAGCAATGGCTACCTGCCATTTTTCCATTCTCCGCGCCTGGACTAGCCTTAGAGAAATCTAACATCATGATGTAATGGAGACAAGGAAAGAACTCTATTAGTCTCAACTTCCCAAATGTAAATTAAATAAATAAAGAGCCATTTGGCTCCCCAAACTCAAACAGTGAGGTTGAAAAGGCTTACATCATCGACACATTAGGAATGAAAGTTATTTGGAACTCAGCTAAGTCTTCCCTAACTGAGATATTAAATATGGAGGCTGAAGGTTGAGATGGACTCTTTCCCCATAACTGGGACAGAATTCATGGCAATACCTCCTGTCTATGTGCCCCCTAAAATGATGGTAGTATAATCTCCACTCTGCTGTCTAATTTACTTGTTACAGACTCTTTGTTAATCAACTTTTAAAAATGCTGACAAAAGAATTCTGAACCAAAGATCCAAATAAATTATCTACCCATTACCTGCTCTGATCAGTTTTTAATAATGTCATACAGCTTATTTGATCTACACATTCCTTAGTAACATCACAAAGAATACTAATGTAAGCATTTAAAAGTTTCTATATGGTCTGATTTTAATAAGCTTCTCACAGAAGCCTATCAAAGTAATATTGCCATTCTCCGTAAACAATTGCTGGGCATCCTGGCTTCCATGTCTTGGAGGATGGACAATGAGGAGACCCTGGAAAGTCCTTCAAGCAACAGGAGACTGCATGAAGCCAATGTTGCTCCCCCTTGCATAGTGAGTCCCACTTCTAGTGTAATAGGTCAGTTACAATATGATCTCTATGCTACAATGAGGTTAATAGGACAGAGCTATTTAAAAGCATCTAAATACAAGTAGTCATTGACTTACAACAATTCATTTAGTGACCGTTCAAAGTTGCAGTGGCACTGAAAAAAGTGAGTATCGGGGGGGGGGAGGGAGGATTGTCAGCTCCGCAGAAGCTTCATGCAAAAGAGCTGCACAAGATATTGAAAAGACAGTTTTTTATAACAAAAGAAAGGTCAGCTGGAATTAGTGTTAGTGATTTGGAAGAACTAATAGGAGAAATCAGTCGCCAATGTCCATGGTATCCTGAATCTGGTACCTTGAACTTAGAAGATTGGATAAGAATAGGTGTAACTTTACACTCCGCTCTGCGAGCGCCAATGCAGTATTTATTACTATGGCAAAAGTGCAAGGAAGCGATTGAAATTTTGGGGACTCACAATCTCAAGGCACCGTCTCCCTCTGTTTCTTTGCTTCCT
>JANHFL010005137.1:43768-56184 GCA_032468155.1 Oxyrhabdium leporinum
TATAAGTTGTAAACCGCCCCGAGTCTTCGGAATGGGGCGGTATATAAATGTAAAAATAAATAAAATAAAATAAAATAAATATTCAGATTATATAACAAATCTTTGATGGCAAATACAAGGTCTAACATATGTCTACCCATAATAATTAGACAATCCACAGTTGCCTGAAAGCTAAGCTCCTGGCCCTTACTGGAACCAGTGTCATTTGTATGAAGATTGAAGTCCCCCAACATCAGTGCATTGTACATATATGTGGGGGCTCCATCATCAGCTGAGCAACCAGGTTTAGTAGCTCAGGGAGGGACCTAGATGTGTGAGATAGCTACACCAGCTACGGGAGCCCTAGCTTGTCTATGCTTAAAACATAGACAGTCAAACCTTGCCAGTTCAGAAACAGTTGCCCTGGCCACAGATAAGATCTCAAATTAGTACCATTCCTCCTTTCTGAACCTGAAGCTCACATGTAGCCCATCAGATGATACCTTTTATTTCAGATAAACTCAACAAGTTTAACCCAAAGTTACTTTTTCAAGAGGCAACTGGACTTTCTTTGTTTTTCCTTGGAGATGTTTTGCTTCTCATGCAAGAAGCTTCCTCAGAACTGATGAGAAGAAAAACTTCTTCAAGTAAAAACAAAAAAAGTCCAGTTGCCTCTGGAAAAAGCACCATTGGGTCAACCATGTCTTGGATGATTGAGAATCTCTAGAAACATCAAGAAGTTTAAGATAGTTAGACTGGGAAGCTTTCAAATATATATAGATATATATATATATCTCCAATATGTGGCTTTAAGTAGTTTCTAATCAGTAGGCATCACTATCCTAATTCCTTCATTTCTAAACTGTTAGAACATTTCAGAGACATAAGGTATTTGCTAAGATGGGCCATTGTCACAAATATTTCCAGATTTACTCCAAGGATTCTACCTCTATAATAATAAAAATCTGAGCAGATCTTTAGTGTCTATGTGACATAGCCTCTAGGTTTCACTAGAGAACGTGTTCTTTGACCTGCCAGTGTTCAACTATTTGGGCTATTATATTTTATTTCTAGGAAATCAGATGGATCCAGCTAATCCATTTTGTCAGTTGTATATTTCTGCGCTATCAGAATTGTATAGCATTTCTTGGGTTTTTCCAATTATTATTATCCAAATTTGCAAGTCTGGCCAAACCACTCACTTGGCTTTCCCAGAAGGGTGTTCCCTTTCAGTGGGATTTCAAAGCTCAATAATCTTTCTTCAACTTAAACAGGCACTTGGTTGTCAAACCAGATATTTAACACAAACATCATGCAAGTATACATTTCTATGTGTACACATAATCCTCACTGTCATCTTTATCATTATTTTTTTCCAAGTTTCCTATTTTAGAATGAATTGCTTCCTGTCTCTGGATAATTGGCCACATGGTATTAAATTATTCTCAGTCACTCAAGATATACCATACAGGCGGAATGTAGAACTTAATAGTTAGGAATATACCATCCAACTGAGTTTGTCTTCTGGTAACAATATCAACAGTTTTGACAGGCCTTTTACAAAGCTTATGGCTCTTCCAAAGATAATTCAAAGATCTTTTTTTAATTCATCCACTTTCTCTATTTCTCTTTCCCTTCTACTCCTCTCAACTTTGATAAGCATAGTGGGTTTTTTTGTCCATTCATAGGCTTGTATTATCTGCCCAAATAATGTGAGTTTCTGCTTATTGCTCAGAGATGCTGTTCTGAGACTGAGCTTGAAGACTTGGAGTTTATTGATTTTACACATTATCAACCTTTTATTTAATACCACGGAGAAAATGAAATCAGACAAACCAAAGGTCCAGATGCCATCAACCTATACACATCTATCTGTGTTACTTGGCTTGCAGTCAGGCCAAGTAACACAGATATGTTTGTTTCCTGTGTCAAAACAGTAAGTGAAATCCAGATGTCTTAGTCAGTTAAATTATCTGAGGGACAAAGTCTCAAAGTAACTGGTCACCCATCACAGTGTAACAGTGTTGTACAACCACAATCATTCTGGGTTGCTCTTCCTTGTCACCCAGAATCAGCTGCTTGAAGCAGCCATTCTAATTTTATCAGCTGGCCTACCCTACATACGAAAGAATCTCTGGTTTCATTTTTCCCCTCAGAAATGTGTTCTCGTGAATCAAATGGAACAGATAGCACTAAAGTTCAAGATACATGTTGAACTCAGAGATGAAACAAATCAAGTTGATCTATGTCAAAGATAAAAGACTTTTAGAAGGCTTTGAATGTAATTCAAGCAAATTATGTTAATCCTTTCAATGGCTTGTTTATCTAAGAATTGCATTGAGATTTTTATCAAGTGAACTGTAGACAGAGTTGTTGGATCATAATACCCACTCTTCAAAACAATGGAAGTGTTGAGATGATGTGAATTATACTCCAACCTCCCAGATTGTGGAAGTTTGCCCAACAATTTTATTGGTCTACTGTTGTGATATTATCTCCTTGCAAATAGAAACTAGGTCCCCCCACCCCTTATTTATTTTATAAAAGCCATTCTAACCCAATGGTGGCTCACTTCAGTCTCAGTAGCATTTCCAGTTAAATATACAATCAGATTCATAAGAAATGAATATACCAATTCCTATGCTATTTAGCTAACTTAGATTGACTGCCACAAAATGTGGGTTGTCCACTAGTATTTTTTAAAAAGCAAAATTAGTATAATAACAATAGGCCTGATATTAATAATTGGAACATCACTTCCACAGACTAGTTCATGGGTTTGTTCCTGGGTATGGTTAATTTCTTGAATTTTTTAAAGAAATTGAGGGTAGCCTGTTATCTTTCCTCAACCTTACGTTTTGATGGAAGGCATCTTGGGAAAAATGATTGCCCAAGGCTAATGAAAAAGCTTGCCTGCTAAGTGATTATTTAATTGGGGACTCCCGCATCCAAATCCAACTTTAAGGAGTATCCATTTGATCTTCATTGGGAGATCACACAAAACACTGCATACTTCCAGCAGCATTTGATTTACATTCCCATTTCACAGTCAACCAGATTTTAAGATTGGAATCAACATTTTTGTCCCCCTATCAAGGACCTAGGATATGTAGATATTGTTGTTTACCCATTTCAGGATGCAAACTGTTCCAAGTAAAGCTGCCTTTTGCAATTGACTGATGCTGATTTTGTCTATGCTGATAGTGTTCAGATGGAATGACACTCAAGGCACCTATTAATATGGATAATATTTTTGCTTTCTTTTGCCAGAAACATTCTACTTCTATTTGCAAATCTTTATATTTTATGATTTACTTATTCTTATTATTAAATATTGAGTTAGTTGAATTTCTCATGAGTTCATTTTCAGTGTTTAATGGTAGAACTAGATAAAAAGATAATGTTAGAGCTGAAAGATAATTGATAGGTTCCTACTCCTGTTCTATTCTTTTCTATAGTTTTCTCCATGTCTACCTGTCCTATTATTATGGGTAAGCTGAAACAAACTGTGAGAAATATTATTGCTTTTCTTTCAAAAGTAGAGGTTGTTGGCCACAACTCATTACCATCTCAACATTTCCTTTATTTATTCTTCTATACTACTTAATATATTCTTTTCTCTTGGTGCTACCACAATGGGAGCTAACTATATGAAGCTTATAACACCATGTAGAAATCAGATATGAATTCAGCTTTATATACTTTTAAACAAAACATTTCAAGGAAGATTAGCAGTATGCATTGTGCTGTTACAGCAAGATTACATGTGTGCAAAAGTATGGATGAAGACTTTAACATTGTATTAGGTCGGCCAGGAGAATCCTCCCTGTTAGGAAATGTCAACTGGTAGGGCCAAAGAAGAAAGCATTTTCTATTGTAGCATCCACCCTTTGCGACATTTTCCTAAAGATCAGATTGGATCCAAACCTAAAGCCTTTTGCAAGGCTTTAGAGACATGACATTGCCATCCAGAATTCAGGACCAGATGTGCAATAAAGTCTGTATAGTTGTTGTGTTGAATATTGATAATTTGAATACCTTGGGTGCAGATTATATTATACAATTTGTTACATGGTTTTATATATTTTTATTGGCTTTAACTGCTGTAACTTGTCCACAGTTATGAATTTGAGATAAGAGGCTATATACCATAAATCAGACAACCAGCCTTATCATCAAATCATGAAGCCTTACCATCAAGATATGACTTGAAATAGCTTTCTCAACCATGCACACATAAGACATCTTGAATCATGGTTGTAAGAGTGCTCAGGCAGTATAACCAATGATATTTGGTGGTACACTGACTAGTTGCCTCGATAGAAAATATACTATTTTAATTGAAGCATTTAAAATTATTGTTATGATTCTTGGAGGAGAAAAGGTATTTTTTTTATTATTAATTCAGAGGAAGACAAGCCCTGAACTTGCTTTAATGTCAAGTCCCAGTTGAGTTTACAATACATTCTGTCTCCTGGAAGTTCAACAACGACAACAATAATACATTTCTTAATCTTTGCAGTGTTTATTTCTGATGTGTTCTCAAGACATGTTTGAATGCCAAGCTGTGAATGGAGAAATGCAAAATAACATTTCTCCTTTTCATTTGTAGCCCCAATGTATGTGCTGTGCTGAAACTCATTGGAACCAACAAGAAATACTTGCCGAGTTGCAAACTGTGGTACCAGAAGAAAATATGTGGAAAATCAACGTAAGTAAGATTTAAGAAAAGGAGAAAATTTTTCTTTTTGTGCTCAACAGGCATGCAAATGAATAATGAAATAAGGTTTTCTTCCTGACTTCTTCAGCCCCATGAGGGATATCTGCAAATCAATCTGAGGTCTGCTCTGGCAATCCAACAAGTATAGCCTAAAGCTTCCTGGAAAAAAAATGGCCTTGATGCATACTCTTGGAAGGAAGAAGCAATCTGCACTCAGTTAGGAATTTATACAGGCTGGCTGACTGCCAGTCTTCTGCTAAAGTCTTCTGAGAAAGGTGTATCCTCCCCAAGGTCAGATAAATTTGGAATTTGAGGGATGAGATAAATATAAGTATCCTGAAAGATCCAGAGAGCTAACTTGGCCTGAATAATTTATATGTTGATCATCTGTGATGATAAATATGTTTCTACGTAAGATGAAATCAATAGAAGTTAGAAAAGGGAAAATATGTCTTAAGGAAACCAGTGTCTTAGAGCAAAAGGATATAAGTGTCTTTACATCAATGGTTGCAAGTAAGTAGGGCTGGCAAAGTGGTGGGTCCAGGATAAAATTTTGCTTAATTTAATTTACATGAAAAATATATATACAAAAAAATAATTACAGTTCAATAAAGTCAGTTTAGTGATACCAATTCTGCACTGATTTAATAATCTCTGTTAATCACATTAACATTTACAGTTTGCTAGCAGTGTTTGGAGAGTTGTATAGATTACATTGACAACTCTGAAAGGTTTGAAGCTTTCGATTATGCCCTTCTGCATTTGCGGTTCTGATGTTGACCACAGGAGATGCACTTGTATAATGAAGTCTCGCACCAGGGTATTATGGGAGCTTTGAATCCCAAAATATAGTGCTTTTCTCTGGAAAGAAATAGCGACCCTACTCCTATTTTTTTTCTTCTCTAGATCAGAAGAGCTGTAAAAAGAGGTTGATTGGGAACATAGAGTATCAAAGAATGTTAAAAAAAATTGACAGTCTTATGATTTCCAATGTTCAATGTTGAGAGTAAGGGACATAATCCTAATGTATAATAGATAGATGAGATCCATTACCACAAAGCAACAAGGGGAGAAAACTTGAATTCAAAACAAGCAGGAAGTACACAGAAATGTCTCAGATAGACATCGCCCTAATTCACATGGGTATTAGATGAGGAGGAGGTAGAAGCACAGCCAGATTTTCCAGATTCTATTATAGCTACTCTCAATAAAAGTAGGCTTAGCTTTCCTAACCATGGTCTGGTCTTCATGGTGAGGCTGCCACTCAAAAATGGTTTGACAAAAATGTGAGGATTGACAAAATGTCCAGATGTAGCTTGGAAAGGACTGTTGTTGGGTGTATCATAACTGATTAAACAATAGCCCCACAAATGTTTATTTATGGCTTTGTGCCAACCTGCAAGGAGATTTTGAAAAAATATCCCATGGACTTAAGTTTGGTCCTGCCTTTCCATTATTTGAGCACAGAATTTGAAAGCAGGAGAGGTGGTTGGCTTATCAAATTGGTAGCTGACAGAAAGTTGGCAAAGGTTATCAGTACTAGGGAATACGTAATCAAAATTCAAATGATCTTGACAGGTCTAAACTAACAAGATGAAATTCAACAGACATAAATTTTAAGTCCAACATCAGCAACAAAAGAATAAAAAGCAGGTGGGATGGATGAGAGCAAACTTGGCAAAAATATACGTGAAAAGGATTTGAGTGCCTTGTTGTAGCTTGAACGGGAGCTAGCATGGTTTTTTAAAAAAAGCAAATGCAATCATAGACTATAGGAACAGAGTAAGACTGGTGAGATCATGAGAAGTAGATTCTCAGCTTTTATGTTACATTTGTCAAACTTTACCTTGAGTACTTGACTGATCGTAGATGTTACATTTGAAAAAGTACAATGAAAATCTGGTAAATGTCCAGGGGAGTTGCTGTAAGGAGTGACTGAAGGAATCTGGGTATCTTTATCCTGAAGAAAAGATTAATCTGTTTTATAAAAAGTAGATTCTTCAGGAAGGTTGTATTTAAATACCATCTTGAAAAAATGGAATAACTCTTGTAATTGATAACATTATTGGAAAATGATCAAATTCAGCAGCAGCATCTCTTTTCCAATTATTAACCAATTCAACTTGATCCACAGCCAATGTAAAGAGATATTCAAGATCTAGATAACGTATCTGGAAAATCCTTACTTAGGCCCTAACAGTTAATAATAACAGTACATTTATTAAAGCACTTAATCATCACTATATTAAAAATATTTCTGGACCATTTATTTCTTGTTCCATCACCAATTTTAAACAGTTGTTAATGAAAATTGCTATCCTCTAGCAGATTTTTAGTTTCCAGTTATATATACTGATCCCCTAGACAAGAAATATTTATCTTACAGAAGTAGTTTTAAGTTTTAGTCAAGTATTAAGAATTGGTATACGAGTGATATGTAGCAATAGCATTTAGGCTTTACATATACCGCTTCATAGTGCTTTTCAGCCCTCTCTAAGCAGTTTACAGAGTCAGTATATTGCCCTAATAATCTGGGTCCTCATTTTATCGACCTCAGAAGGATGGAAGGCTGAGTCAACCTTGAGCTGGTCAGGATCGAACTCCTGACAAAGTGAGCAGAATGAGCCTGCAACACTGCATTCTATCCATTTTGCCACCATCGCTCATTATATATGGTTCATGAATGGATAAAAACGTTTTAACCAAAGATGAAGATGACTGTAAACCAGTGTTTCTCAACCTTGGCAGCCTGAAGATGTGTGGACAACTCCCAGAATTCCCCAGCCAGCATGCTGGTTGAGGAATCCTGGGAACTCAAATCCACCTTCAGACTGTGAAGGTTGAGAAACACTGCTGTAAACCTTTGGAAGACTTCTGTGGTAGCAATATACAAAATTTATACATATAGACAGAGATGATAGACAGCTAAAAGCTTTGGACTTACTTTGGAGATACTTAAATAGAACCAATTATTCAGAAGAATGATAGGTTCATCTTCTCTTTTAAAATGGACATGGACTACCCTCTATCGGGGAGGCTTTATTTTTGTAGTCTTCCATGTTGTTGGCTGAAACAGCTCCTTCCATAGAAGCTATGATTCTTTGTGCAATTGCTCCTATCCTGAGATCTTTCTATCCTATGCCTGTACTACTGTATAGAGATTAAATAAATCTTGCAACAATCATGGACAATGTACAATAAAGATAATAAAGTCCTGAGAAACTGGTAAAAAATACTCATGCCAAGTTATCAAAAGACAAAATATTTGTAAGATCCACAGCTTTCAATCCTATCCAAAGCAAGTTCAAACATGAATAGTTTATGACGCTCATAACAGGCTGGCAGACTCAGATTAAAGCAAGTTTTTCAAGATAGCTTTTCATACTCTACATTCATGATATCTATAATTAAAATGCATATGTTGAAAAGAATACATACATGCTAAGACATGTAAACAGTATATAGCAGGGATTGGATCGTTGTTCTATTTTAAACATGGATGTAGGTTTTTCTTACTTCCTTGTGCTCATCTTTACTAGAAAACCACATTTGCATAAGGAGCACAAACCAGTCTCTGATTTGAACAACAAAAAGACATTGTATGAAAGTCTCTGAAGGTTGTTGATATCTCCCAAAAAGGGGCTATATGGTAACTCACCACCTGGAAGGAATAGGTAGAAAGAAAGTCAAGAGAAAAAGCAAAGGAAGCTTTTCTAACTCATTCCTATATTATGTTATGAACCATTTTTCAGACTACTGTGACAATAATTACTATAATTCCTTTTTTAAATTGGTCGCAAATTTAGGAAGAATTTTTGGAAGTGATTTGCCATTGCCTCTTTCCTGGGGCTGAGGGAGAATGACTGGCCCTAGATCACCCAGCTGGCTTTGTGCCTAAGGCAAGATTAGAACTCACTGGCTTCTGGGATTTCTAGCCTGATGCCTTAACTACTACAACAAACTGACTCTCCTCACGATCCCTGGAAGTATGAACCTACTATTGCACACAAAATATTTTTTCCTGATTGTAAAAAAAATTCTGATTGTGGATTTCCAGTCTCAAAATATTAGATTGATTCCTCTCTTCCTGAATTTTACCGAGGTAATTTGTTCCATCTCTGACTTTTTCAACTACAATGGAACACAATGTTATACCTAAGTAAAGTATTACATTAATAATTATTAATAGGAATTGCCAATAGCGTTGGGAGGCCCTCCTCCCCCAAAGTGTATCAAGGAACTTCATGGGAGAGGATGTGAATATTATGCTGCTGGAATTGTTCTGATTTTCTTCTTAGTGTTTTTAGAGTGTCAGATGGAGAGATATTTTTAATCCTAATCTGCCCTATCAAGCTTCTGGCGTCAGGTTTCTAGAAATTTCAAAACTTCTGACATTTGATTTACTGATATCTAAATCCCTACTAAGTTCCACTTCCTTGCTGTATTTGCAGTGACTAAATTCTCTTAGCTCGATTCAAATAGAATTTAACTCACTTGGTTCTTGAAAAGGCATAAATCACGTATGATTTTGCCTTGGCTGTATCAATGTTTGGAATGGGTCCCTCAGGAAGTATTGAAAATCCAAGGTCACTCTTTGAAAAAAGTAGAGCACTTTGGATTTAAAAATTAGGGTTCAGTTAATGCTGCTTGATTGCTTTGTTTTTACTTAACTAATTCTTTAAAACACAAAGGAAGGAAACCTTATCCCAAATATTAGAATGTAATTAATTATTTGGTAGGCAATGTATTTATTTTTACCTAAAAATTGTTTCTGAAATATAGTTATTTACTATCTTCCTTTTGCTCTAATACATAAAGCTGACTTCAGTATCCAGAGATTAATATATGTGGTCTTCTGTTTAAGTCCCCATTGAGTCAAGTGCTGATTCATTGGCACAAATACAACTGATATAATTAGAAATGTTTGCCACCATGAGGCTACCTCCTCAGTTTTGCATGTGGGAAAAAGCAAATCTGATTATAAAATGTTAACATAGAAGCAGTTTTAAACATCTACAAAGCAGAATTTATATTTATGGTGATGATTAAAGCATAGGCCATAAAATACGTTACATATAGGGGATGTGGGTTCAAATCTCTTCAGCCACAAAGCACTTTAACTGCCATTAGTTAAACTATCTTGAAGAACTGCCACAATAATAAAATAAGGGATGTTACTGTTTATAAGATGTTCTTGGACTGTGATAGTAAAGTAAGCTAAATGTACAATTATTTAATACCGAATGCCTTTAGGCCATTTCCCAAAATGTTGTGTTTCCAAGATAGAACTATAATGTTTGTTCATAACATCAAAGGAAGATGAGCTGATTTTGTTCTTCTTCCAAACCTCTGATTTGCTGGAAGATAATGTCATTGCATTTCTCCCTTCTATCACCAGATGTTGTGTTCTCTCTTTAGCCCATAGACCTGAGGAAACCTGAGGGGTAAATGTCATGATACTGTCTGATTATAAAACTTCCCACAAACGTATGTGTGCTCTGGTTCACTTGACAGTTCAGTTATCTCTGGTGTGTTTTGATTTTGTAAGGTGAACAATCACTTTGCTATTCGAAAGTTTTCTCAGAGTTCTTTGATGCTCAACCATCATTTGCCTTTCTCTGATAAAGGTCTACTAGTTGCTGTATTCTTGTGCTCGTATAAATGCCATCAGTAATGAAAAATAATTGAGTTTTCCTTTGCTCCACATTCCTTCTTTCTTGCCTGAACAACCCTTCCCTTGCTCTGGTTGTTATTATGCCTGAGGAGTCATGCTAAATCAGTTTGAAAAGGAATCCTTGAATTTTATGAATTCAGTGGACTAGACTGAGATGGGGCAGGGAGGGGGGGGGGGACATAGCAACTTTTTTTACTTAGGGGCTGGGGGATGTTGTTTGTTTGTTTTTAAACCAGCTTCGAAGGCCTAATGGGGGGTGGAGCAGGGCAGCATCCGAATCTGATGTGAAAATATACATAAAAAGTGAGGATTAGCATAGCCCTGTTACTTTCATAAAGAACAGGGGATTCCTGGGATATTCCCAGTTTTAGAATGTATGTTTTTTTTGGAATTAGACTGCATGGAGAAGTATAACTGTCAATATATGTTTGGATGTTAGTTTAAGAGCTATGGCAACTAAAGTGATATCACAATATTTTATTAACTGTACAGTGAAAGAAGAACTCTGTTTAGTTAATTAGGTAGGTTTTCAAAGCTAGATGTTGAAGGAGCAAAGAAGGAATTATTTTTCCTGATAGCATCCTTACATTCTTTTATATTTTACTCATGGCTGTAACAGAATGATTTAGTTTACCAGGAATGACATAGGTCTATAAGAATTCCATCCCACATGAATGCAAACAAGACTACCTTTGCTCCTAGGTCACTATAAAAGAGACTTTAAAAAGTAAAGATTTAGGGGAGTAAAGTAGCAGGTAAGCAATTAAGAAACTTCTAGAGGTTTTGAATGTCAACTTGCGTCAGCTTCAGCCAGCATGCCCATTAGCAAGAGATTATGGGCTTGAAGTCTAAAACAATTGCTGTACACAATATTCCATGCTTCCAGTGTACAGGTTAGTTGCCATGACTATCTGTATTCTATTTCATCCAATTTCATCTAGTTTCATACATTTCTCCAGTTTGCATTTGGTAAGGGAGGGCTGGTCAATAAATAAAGTATTATTAAGGATAATCAAAGACAACACTTGAATCTGAGTTATATTACTAAGACATACAGGACATTGGAAGCCAGGAAAATCAGAATTCAGAACATCATTGCTTAGTAATAAACTGAGAAAGAAAGCAGGCGTCAACCCTCCAAAGTAAACCAGAAAGGAAACATGATCAGTTAACTTTATTTTATTTTATTGTAAGACTACATTAACAGAATCTTCCAAGTCTGAAAGTGCAGATTTCCTGCTGTCTCTTATTAGTCTGATCAATTAGGGTGGGTCCTTCCTAGGTTTCTTTCTCTGACAGTTAACCAATTGTGGGCTCCTCCCTCTCTTGTCTGATTGTTCCCTCAGACACATCACTTCCTCTTTGCCCTCAAGGCCATTCCCATGTACCATTCCAACAGAAAAACAAAACAGGAAAATGGGGCAGGAAGCCAGTTGATTCTGATCCAAATATGTAATAGGTATGCCATAACATCCTTCTTCAGTTCCTTCTTCAGGAACAAACTACGTGAAACTCAGTTTTGATTTGACACGAGGAACTTACCATAAAAGCTAAGCTAAGAACTCAGCCCATAAAAATTCCTCTTCTACCTCTTTGTAATATGACTAGAACCAGGAATCCAAAGGCCTTCTTAGGATTCTTTTAATTGCAGCTCAGCATAGAGATAAGCAGAGTCTTATTTTTTTGCAAGCTGCTTCTTCTGCACCTGATCAATAATAGCAATAGCATCTAGATTAATATACTACTTCATAGTGCTTCACAGCCCTCTCATCTCATAGTTCTTACTGTTTAAAAGAATATGGTTTTTTATTTCATAGGAAACAAACTTAATAAAAATGTTAACCATTAGATAATACCACTTTGAGAAGCAGATCTTGGGAAGGGCTTCTGATTATCTATTCACCCAGCCAGTGATATAACTAGGATAATGATTCAAGTTTACTTTACTTTACTTTACTGTCATTGTACCTCGTACAATGAAATTAAATGCCATCTTCAATGTACATTATGACTATAAAAATAAAACACAAACACACATCCTTC
>JANHFL010005137.1:63727-101762 GCA_032468155.1 Oxyrhabdium leporinum
CCTTGAGCCTAGTGGGATTTGAACCGCTAGATTGAATCAGCAGAAGTGGCCTGCAGTTCAACACTCTAACCACTGTGCCACCTAGGCTCAATGATACCCTTCCTGTGTTGTGCCATCCTTCAAATCGACATAGACATTTAATGCCAATGATATATTCATTTTCATTTTATTCCTGTCCTTCCCATTCCAGATTGTGACTGTGAACTGTGCTAGATTGCTGAAGGCTGACTATCATGCTACCAATGGAGTAGTCCACCTGATAGACAAAGTCATTTCTACAACTTCCAACAGTATCCTGCAAGTTGTAGAGATTGAAGAAAGTCTTGAAACTCTTAGGGTAAGATCATCTCAAATGATTTCAGTCTTATTTCCTTACACCAATGGAAAGTGAGATCACTTTCTTGAAAATTTGTGTAATCAGTAATTTTATTAGATTTTTTCTAACAACCAATTCTCTTTCTTTTTCATTTGTTTAAAGGCTGCTGTGGCAGCGGCTGGTCTCAATAATCTTTTAGACAATGAAGGTCAATTTACATTATTAGCACCAACCAATGAAGCTTTTGAGAAGATTCCTAAAGAAACATTTAACAGGATCCTGGGAGACCCAGAAGCTCTGAAAGGTAAATAACCACAATCGATCCATAATAATAATACCGTAGAAAGTCTATTGCTTTCACCACAGATTTGAGTTTATATAGAAGCTAAGTGTATTTTTGAAATTTATTACTATTCAATCCTCTTTATTCTCTTGAATTATAGTGAGACAGTAAATGATGGTTACAAGTGATAGGAACTGTATTGAGGTATAACACACTATCCTGAGGATTATGAATGGCCATTTTAGCTTTCATTATAATTCATCCTTTCAGAAATATAGAAATCACATTTCAACATTCTCTTGGCAAAACTGAATTTTCTTTTGAATCATGTTCTTTTAAGATGTTCTTATTTTCATAAGAAATAAATACTTGTATGGGATAATTAATAAAGTTTTTAAATATTACAAGCATGAATATTAAAGGTATGTATAGTATGAGATCAGTTTATCTGATATGTACCATTCATGGAGAACGTTGGTCTTTCTCAGTTATGAAATCCATAGATAGATAGATAGATAGATAGATAGATAGATAGATAGATAGATAGATAGATAGATAGATAGATAGATAGATAGATAGTATTTTGTGGTGAAAACTTTATTTAAACTTCTAATGAAATTACATTTTATTTCTACTTAGAGAAAGTAATGTATGTTTGGGTATACATAGTGTGTGCGAATGTAAATACACATATATGCATATCACCTATCACCGAAGGCAACATTCCGTATTTAAAAATGGGCTGAACCACAATCGCTAGGCTTTTCAACTCATTGGAACAAACGAAATTGCCTTTGGGTTTTAACTAATGGTTCTAATTAAAGAATTAGGCCACTTATTTTGAAATCTAATAAAATTCTAATCAAGATGTCAGTTCTCACCATCTTGAGCTAAGAGAGGCAAAAGCTTTGATAGTGTTGCCACTTTTTCTCTCTGTTCGATTGTTATATCAACAGGTTATGTATGAATGGAAGGGAATCTGACAGGAGTAAGAGTTTACAATATTTGGATGCCTCCCTACTACAGTGGTAGTTCTTCCTAAACTCTTTTTCCTCTTTTGGTATACGATATTTACATGAATCACTGCTTTGGCAATGAGCTTTTTTCAACCCTTATGCTGACTTTAAGGCAGGAATGGAGAGAGGAAACCATGAGAAAGCTGTGTCAGCATTGACTCATAATCAAGAAAGCAGATGCAGGGGGAACTGGGCAAGCTGGTCAGCACTTTCTATGAGGGGAAAGATGAACAATAGCAATCAGAATGTTTAATGATGTATTTGATGACATTAGATGGGCCTCAAAAACCTCTGTGATAGCAAGCTGTGTTCTATATATATATTTAAAATAAACAACACTCATTCATTTCTAAAGCCAAAGCATAGTATAATTTAGACCAGTTGTCTGTGCTTTTAAATGGGGAAACAATCCTCAGTTTTGCCAAGGATCTGGACAAATGCATTCAGTAAGAGTTGAAAAACATCTTAGCTTTAGGAAATAAATGTACCTGATTTTGTGTATGTAAACTATACTGTACTATATAAGCACTTTTTAGCAAAGAAATATTTTAATAAATAGTAAGGAAGGCTTAGAATGGGTTTGAAGACTACAGGCAGTTCCTAGATTAAGAATGGGTTCTGTTCCTAATTCTGTCTTTAATTTGAAATTGTATGTAAGTTGGAACTCATATTTATGAATAGACTGCCTATTACTAAAAATGACAGATGGTGTTTTCCTTCTTTCAGCTGATAAACTGCTGATGCTATGCAGTGTTTACATGAACCGCTGAACTCCTGGTTTATAAAAACATTGTGCACCATCAGCGGTTCATTGGCTCAAGGAAGGACAACACTGTCTGCCATTTTTAGTGATAGGCAGCCCATTGGTAAGTATAGGTTGTTCATAAGTAAGATGTTGTCAACCTGGAGACAGCCTGTATTGGAATCTCTTGATACATAATAATATTATTACAATACACAAGTTTCTGTCCCTCACTATTTTTGTTCCAATAGTTCCAACAATTGTTCCAACAAAGGAATTTCACCTCTACTGGGCAGGACTCTCTTAGAGATATGGCTACAGAATGTGACTATATAGTCACCCCCCCCATTTATGGATGATGATGTTGATGTTAATGATGGTGATGATGAAAGGATTGGTTGGACTTGGAACAAGCAACTAATTCCTCCTTGGCTCAGACTAGCAGAATTCCTTCCTTTTCCTTAAGTATTGTATTTACAATTGATTTGCCTGTATGACCAGGCAGGCTGGAGGCTATAAACATCTCTCTCTTTTTTTGATATGCAATGAACTAAAACAATGAGCCCACCTTCCTAAACCTATCCTCCAGATATAATTCTAGGAGTTGTAGACTCAACATATCAGGAGGGCATTAGATTGGAGAAAGCTGCACTGAGCAATTTGCAAGATTTGTTTTAGCTTGACTATTTTGCCTATTTATAGACAAAAATATTAAGCACGTCAGCTTGCCATTGTTCTGAAATATTATTTAATTTTTACTCCATGGCTTACCAATCATTAGAAGAGATGTACAAGCTATTTAAAAAAATATTCCATTTACTGTGTTCTATTCCCCCTATAGCACTGTTGAACAATCACATCTTAAAAACAACTATGTGTGCTGAAGCTATTATTGCCGGTTTATCCATGGAAACCCTAGAGGGTAATATGCTGGAAGTAAGCTGTATTGGCAATCAGCTGATTCTCAATGGAAAGTCCATCATTGCTGACAAGGATGTAATGGCCACAAATGGAGTGATACACATGGTCAATGAACTTCTCATCCCAGACTCTGGTAAACACCCTTCTCCTCCTCCTCTTCCAATATGGTTTATGGAACTAGTCATCTTTGCCCATTTAAAATGAAATGAATGTGTAAAATGGGAAAATGGAAATTGCACATAGCCTATGTCCATGCTATAATGTATGCTTCCTTGTTCATAAAGATTCTGATCCTTGCATGTTCTCTACACTTTTGAGAAGTGATAGGTATTGTTAAAAAACCCAGCAAATTGCCTTTTAGGCAGACGCAACTATGAAAATGGGCACGAGACAATAAGGCTAAAACTAGATATTTTTCACCCTGACAAGGGTTGTGTATAATTAGGAAGATGCTTTACTTCATTTATTTTTTTTTATCATTTTCAACTTCTAAAATGAAATACGGGGAAATATGGAACGGCAGTGCTAATTCTTTCTGTTTAAACAAAACATGGAAGAAACTAAAAAAGTGAAGAATTATTTGTTTTTGAATAATTTTGAAACTGTTTTGATCCAAATTTAATTAAGCCTAGATTACAGTCTGAAACCAGTGGAATTAGTCATGACAAATTAGTCATGCAGGGCCTTGAGGGATTGCCTTTTTTCAACAATCTCTACCCACCCAACGAGATCAAGCAGAATGGGCATGCTGCAAATATTATCAGCCAAAGAGTGTCAGCTGACAGGGGCCAGAAACCGAGCTTTTTCCACAGTGACCCCTGCTCTACGGAATATCTTCCCTTTGGCGATTAGAGTGGCCCCAACCTTAGTCTTTTGTAAGGCCCTAAAAACCTGGCTATGTTCCTGTGCCAGGATTGCTGAATGTGTGAAGGGCCCAGTTTCTTGCCTATATTGCTAACTGGCCAAATATCTTGCTCCCATCTATCGGGATATTTTTAGTGTTTTAAAATGTTTTTAGAATTTTCAATTGTAATGTAGTATTTTCTGAATTATAAGCTATCCAGAGTCATTGATTGAGAGGGGCATCCATAGAAATTGAATAAACAAACAAACAAACAAACAACAATGTCCTGTTGAATTCACTAAGCACACTTAAATATGATTATTTTTTTAGTTTTAACAAATACAATTCTGCTCCTTCATTGGGTACTGTTTTTTAATATGTATAATAATTATGAAATTCATTTTGACATCTGTTGTTATTTTAATTGAAGCTAAAACTCTGCTGGAGTTGGGGAAGGAATCCGATGTTTCAACATCTATTGACCTTTTTAGACAAGTTGGTCTTGGTTCACATCTTACTGGGAATGAGCGTTTGACAGTCCTGGCTCCCATCAATTCTTTCTACAAAGGTTTGTATACTTGAACTCTTATGCAGTGGGATCTGTTTGTCATTAGTGCCTCATGTCCAATCAACAAGCTGAAATGGAGGGAGAGGAGGAAAGCACTTCCCCCTTCCTGTGCCTGGAATTGTGCTGTTGGATGTGCCTTCTGCTTGAATTGACTGCTAAGAATAATTTTTTAATTAGTAGGATTGCATTACAAAACCATATCCAATCCTACTTTTATTTGCTGGAATTCAGGATTTATAATAGTATTAAATCACACACACACACACACATTTTCCTAAAGCTGATTCTTAGTTAGCTAAAACAAGGTCATATATACATAAGAGAGTCAAAATGTTAACTTACATTGTAAAAGATTTTTAAATGACCCAGTGTAGATCTATTATACTAAAACAGATTGCTGATCAATTGTTGGAGCAGTGGGTCAGAAAATTGGGGGAAAGAGGATAGAACAGTGCATACAGCATCCTAAATATCCACAGCATATAATTATATCATATCAAAGTGGGTTTTAATGCATGCAAATTTACATGACAGCAAACACTTCCAGATAGAATAAATATGCTTTAAGCTACTAGCATAACCTGTAAGCTTTCATCACCGAATTGAGTAGTATAAAAGTACTATAACTAAACAATAAATAAAATAAATTGGGTGGTAGATTGGAGAATGTCAGTTCAACATATCTGGAGGTCATCACAATGGAAAGTCCTCAAGTATTTGGGTTTTCATACCACAATCACCACGCCTGCCAAAACCCAGAGTGATTTATTTATTTTTTTAGAATATCTATCTGGTAACAACAGAAGGAACTGAAAGTGAGTAGGGAGGAGTAGATGAAAAATTGTGAGATTTTTGATGTAAATAGGCTGAAAAATGCAATTGTTGTTCATTGCTTAGAATATCGCAGAGAAGAAATGGGAGAGAAAGTTGGAGGAAATGCTGATTTTGTTTTTATAACCTTTTCATGCAGAGGCATCCACAGGATTGGTCAAAATGATGAAAGCACTATTGCAATGTCACAACATATGCCTTTTGGTGTGTGTATGCAAAGTCACGATGCATGTGTAAAAGAGGAGAGCTTGCATTGTAGCACTGCTTTTATAATTTCCCCCTTTGTCATCTCATACAGATGCTTCCATCTGGATGTATTTTAAAATGAAAGCAATTGACTATGTGCTGATCTGAATGAATGAATAATGGTTTTTTTTTTTTTTCCTGCAGATCACAGTCCTTCAACAAACAGAAATTTGCTCCAAAATCATATAATCAAAGAGCAGCTTTCTTCTAAATACCTTTTCCATGGACAGAAGCTGGAAACTTTGGGTGGCAAAGAACTGAGAGTATTTGTGTACCGCAATGTATGTTTCTGTTTAATCATTACTGCTAGTTTGATATTTAAATCTTGTAATATGTTACGATAGTTAGTAAACATGTACAGAACCCAACTGAGATATCATTATTACGTTTCATGCTATAATACGTCTGCAGCCTGCAGATTACAACTTTCCCCCAAATAACTCTTGGCAGCATATATAAAGATATCCCTTGTTTATCTTCTCAAAGATTGGTTTCATCTAGGGATTTTGTAGCGGAGCAAGGATTTGGATATCAACCTTTCTATTCCATCTCCAATAATTTATCTGTAGCAGAAGATATATTCTGTTCCTGATTCAGAAAAGAAGAGCTACTTATTTTTATCTTTCCTTTTCACTGGAAAGCTTTTTCAAACAATGTAGAATTGATCAGCAGAATGCAGCCGGGAGCAAATGTATATCAAACCTGTTTCTTAAGAGTGGAGGCTTAACCGCACTTCCTTTTTATTGTTTGACTGTAACTTTTGGGGAGCCTTCATCATTTCTTCTAGAAGTTTGTGGCTTCCTCACAGCATATTTTGAAAGCTCATACGGAGTTGCAAGTAGAGGGGGGATATTTATCTTCATTTATTCATATGATTTAGATAAATAATAGTGGACAGTTGTGTTTGGTCCTGATTAGGGACCAAACTTAGTAAAATGTCACAAATTCCAAATTTATTACGATGCAATCCCTCTTGTAGAATCTCTGCATAGAAAATGCCTGCATTGCTGCTCATGACAAGAGAGGAAGATTTGGTACATTGTTTGCTATGGACAAGATGCTAAGTCCCCCTATGGGAACTGTTATGGATGTGCTCAAAGCAGACGATCGCTTCAGGTAATAGTTTTCCTTCCTACTATTATTGTACAAGCAGTAGAGTAGGAAAAACAGTTTTGCTTCTGTAAGGATTGTTTGGAGAAGCTAACTATTTCTATGTTTTAAAACATACAAATGTATATGTATATACAAACATATAACTTACGTTTTAAATATAGTCTTCGACTTACAACAGTTGATTTAGTGATCATTCAAAATTACAACAGCGCTGAAAAAAGTGACTTATGACCACTTACGACCGTTACGGCATCCCCATGATCACATGATCAAAATTCAGACGCTTGGCAACTAACTCATATTTATGACAGTTGCAGAGTCCCGAGGTCATGTGATCATCTTTTGCAAACTTTGGACAAGCAAAGTCAATGGGGAAGTCAGATTCATTTAACCCTATATTACTAATTTAACAACTGCAGTGATTCACTTAACAAATGTGGGCAAGAAAGGTCATAAAATGGGGCAAAATTCACTTAACAAATGTCTCACTTAGGAATAGAAACTTTGGGCTCAATTATGATTGTAAGGTGAGGACTACCTGTATGTGTTTCTCTTATATATTAAAAAAAAAATAAGTAGGAAACCTAAGTTATTTTTAAGTGTACAAGATTACTGGCTCGTCTGATTCATTATTGGCTCTATTGACTGGTAGTGACGTTCCAAAATTTCTGAGATGCGCCTAATGCAGTCGTAAATGACGTTTGTTGTGTTAAAATATTGGCACACACTTACAACCAAAAGTTGTAATCCTTCTCTATTTGATGATGGATATTTCTTACCAAGCCTGTTTTTACCTGCTAAAAGTTACATACAAGCTGTGTCTTATGACAGCAAAGGAGTATAGGATATCTGTGTACAGTTCCTACATCTTCCTATGCCCCACCTATTCAAGCTGATTAACATAAAGAAGTTTTAACCCTTGAGTTAGCTTTCACAAATGTGTGTGTGAGTGTGTATGCATGAGCACGCATGCATGCATGCAGGGGGGGAAACAGCTGGATAGAAATATGAAACATACAATAATTCCCTCTTCCTTTTCTCCCTATTGTGCTATCAGCTGTTCATAGACCTATGCTAAGGGAAGATCCATAGAAGTTGGCTTTCTTAGAGGTTCCTTTTTTTGCATTTTAAACTTTGCTTTTTAAAATACATTTGGTGGTTTTACAGATTTATATTCAGCCTTAAAAAAACTATTTTCACTATTTTCACAGTTTAGACAGGAAGTCAACCAGTGACATCTTTACGAGCGGTCAAGAAGTCAAGATACAACCACACGATCTAAACCCATCATTTTTTTAATGTACATCAACTTACATTTAAAAAAAAAGACAGGGCTTTGATATTGGAGTCACAACTGCCATGTTAATTTTATTTTTTATTTTTTATTTTTGAAACCTCACAGAGACTTCCCTGGAGTTTACCAAGAATGTTCATTGAATCCTTTTTGGATCTCTGACATCTCCAGCAAATTTGCCTGATAGGCCACTGAGATGCTTGTGTTCTAATGAAAGCAGTTTGCGAACTGAAAAGAGAAAAGTCTCCGTACATCGGGTTTCTCAAAAAAATAAAACGACCTATCTGCAGGGAAGTCTTCACTTAAAGGTCACTGCTAATTTTCCTTAAGCACTTTGCTCCAGTTCAGTAATTTATTATAGGTACCTGAACTCTGACAACAAAATGAATGAAGAAGTCACTTGCTCAGGAACTTCATGCAGTGATTTGGGCCACTGCATTGTAGCTGTGACATTTTGTACTGCCTTTGGAAACTTGTAATTCTTAACCAAGGATTTCTGTTCATTTGTGATTTTGTTTTTACAGTACCCTGGTGGCTGCCATCCAATCTGCAGGCCTAACTGAAACACTGAATAGGCCAAGATCCTTTACAGTGTTTGCACCGACAAATGAAGCTTTTCAAACCATGCCTCAGAGGGAGCTGAACAGACTTATGGGTAACTTCCCAAGTTCTTGTTGATCACTTATATTTATACTACCTATTCTTAGCCTTCTAGTAAGCTTCCAATATTTTATTTTGTTTTAGCCCCCAAAATACATTAGCTTCTCTTTGATATACTAGTGAAAAAATAGTGTTCAGAAATGTTACTAAAACATAGGCAGAGGCTTTTACAAGTTAAGGTACTCTGTTAGTCATAAATTCATAAAATCTGAGCTATTTTTCTGTTTTCTCACAAGAAAAGAGTGCACATTTACTAACTCCACTAAAATAATGACCCAGAAAAGTTATATTTTTACCATTACACATGAATACATGTAGTAAGATTTTCCTGCAACCAATCCACATCCATTAATAGAACTGATTCACCCACTGAAGCATAGACTATACGTGCATAGCTGATTGTTAAGTCATCCAAAATTCCAGTCACTATCCAGATATTTTCCAGCAATAATAATATGGTCAAAAATGTGTAGGTTCAATATAGTAACATCATATTAGAAGCCATGAAGACACATGAATATTTCAGTCATCTTTTGTGCAAGTAATGAAGCATTCAGGCTTCTGGAGAGAATATCTAATTATGGCTTTGAAATAATATGAATTTATATTTTATTTATTGAAACTAATTTGAGACATCGTAATAGAGCACATATCAACTTATGAGTGCTGACTATCCCTTGTAAGTTCCTAGAGCAGCATTCTGCACATTTGCTCTACTGTTTAGAAATGCTTTATAACAGATTTGTAGCTACTATAAGCAGTTGTGATGCTGAAACATCCCAGGTCAAACAGTCAAAATGTTCTTGTGCTTTATAAGCAAATGTTTAGCTTACTCTTTCTGAAAGTGATAAGTCACAGGTAGGAAAATACAGAAGACAAACAGACTTGTGTAAGAGGGGGGAAAGTTACAGTGACTTTGACGTTACAACGGCACTGAAAAAATGTGACTTATAATCATTTTTCACACTAACTACCATTGCAGCATCCCCATGATCACATGATCAAAATTCAGATGCTTGGCAACTGATTCATATTTATGACGGTTGCAGGGTCCTGAAGTCATGTCATCACGTTTTGCGACCTTCTGACGAGTAAAGTCAATGGGGGAAGCCAGACTCACTTAACCATCTTACTAACTTAACAGTTGCAGTGATTCACTTAACAATTGTGTCAAGAAAGGTTGTAAAATGGGGCAAAATTCACTTAACAACTGTCTCACTTAGTAGTAGAAATTTTGGGCTAATTGCGATTGTAAGTCGAGGATTTCCTATATAATTCTACCGGTACATAAGAGCAGTGATCAAATTACCTATGCATTCAATTAGACTTCATTCTCAGCTGTGGACAGCAAAGTTCTGTGAAACAAGCTGATCCATAGAACGACAGATTTCTGACTGTCCATGCGACAGTTTGAGTGGAGTTGGGGGCCACTGGATTTTGACTGATTTGTATGGTTGTATCAAAAATTTGATCATCATAGCTAAACATATTAGCAATGTAAATGTGATATAGATGGTACTGTAAAATACCTGCCTCTTTTTGCTTCTGTACCTAAAAATCTCAACATTTTATCTTCAGGAAAGCTAAACCATCATTATCCTCAAATTCACAGTGCCCAGATAATTCAATAATTATACATTAGATAATTCAATCCTTACTTCTGAGCCCAACGTTGTCCCAGAGATGAAAGATGAATACTGCTCTTTCATGCTAAATATAGTTCCATGTCTACCAATCTTTGGGCCAGGGGGACTGAATTATATATTTTTTAGACTTCCATTTGAGATTCAGTTTTATGTTTTTTTTTAAAAAAAGAATAGTGTTTGCTTTCAATCTTGGCCACATTTAGAAACTTTTTCCAGAAAGCAATGTTATACACCAGATGTAAGGACTCAGTGTCAATATATGCAACATTCTCTTTTATTTATAAATATGCAAGGAACAGGAAAGAGCAGCCAATTTTGTCAGTGTGACAGAAACAAAATGGCAAGGCAGGTGTTATGCCAAACCAGCATTTGATCAAACAAGAGAGCACAATTTGGCCTCTTTTATAGATTTCCCAAAATTCAAACCTTTTTGCACTTTTTGCACCTAACATGAAGAAATGTGTTTTTTTTCTGTTTGGGGCACAGTTTCCCTCCTGCTGTTGCACAAAGTGCTCCAGCTGCAGACTGTGAACCAGTTTATTAGCTCTAAGGAGTTGCTATGATTGTCTAGGGGAATCTTGATAGAAATGCTAGACGGGAAACAGCTGCTTGGTTTAATGTAAAGGGAACACTTTTGATATTTTTTTTTCTCCTTATGAACACCGCCAGCATGATATTTTGTTTTCTTTCTTAATTACCATGAAACATGGGAAATAAGCTATAACCCTGAAATATTATTGGTCTCCTCTTACCTTTCCTTCCTGTCCTAGGTAATGCAAAAGAACTTGCCAACATCCTGAAGTACCACATTGGGGATGAAGTTTTAGTGAGTGGAGCAGTTGGTGCTGTTGTAAGAATGAAGTCTCTGCAGGGTGATAAACTGGAAGTCAGCTCTGTAAGTTAATGATCTCTCCCTCGCCTTTTTTTTTTAAAGATTTTTTTTTAATTGTAGCTCAATCTGTCCTAATGCAGTTTAAAGAACAGCTACTAAATTTATATCACCTTTAATTTTTTTTTTAAAGGCCACTAGGATTTAGAAGACTAAATCTGGAGGTTGCCAGATGGAGCGTCAGGAAGTAGAACTATTAAAGTCTAATGTTAGGGGGAAATCTGTTTTCTTTCCCAGTGGACATTGTCTTTATTATTGAAGACTAGCATTGATTTACCCTTTCACTGTTTTCATTCTTCCTGCCATATAGTCTCAAAGCAAGTCCTGCTGGTTGGTTGGGAATGACAACTATTTTTTTTATATTGTATTAATAACTTAAGGTTTAGGCATTTTTTTTATTTGTATGTTGTGGAGAATGGAACTATAAGACTCTCCCACACAGTTCCAGATAATTGAATTTTAGTGCTACTAATCCAAAGCAGCTCTGCACTTTTTAATGTTTTTGTAAATTCTGCATTTGAGAAAGAGTAGTTCAACAATAAAAACCTTGCCTGAAAACACATCAGGGTATAGTGTTACTTGAAAATTTTAATTAGTTCATCAGACTAGCCAAAGACTGAGGCTTGAAAACCATAATCTGCCTTACAGAGAAAGACCAATGAGTTATAACCAGCATGTACCACAGGCCAATCAAGGTTTGTGTGTGTATGAGTTTGTGTGTGCGCACACTATATAAACACTAATTACTCCATTTCTCATTTCGGGCTAGGTGCTTCAGAATGGGTTTATAATGGTGTGGCAAAGCAGAACTTTTCTTGAGACAGCTTTATTATTATATTTTACCTTACCTTTTCCTTTAGAGCTCAAGGCAAAACCAGTGATATTTTTCCTCTCATTTTCTTAAGTTGGGCGAAGAGACTGTGATTGAAAGGTTTTGAGTGTTCTCTGACTTTTTGGTTGTTTTCTTGCAGACATTTCATTACCCAAACTAGGTCACCAGTGCACTGATGGACAAGATTGCTAGGAAACAATGAAGTTCAGAGAACACCAAGGACCCCTCATTTCAACCCCGAGCTACAAATATTCTCCTCTATCGGTAGATTGTGATTGGCCCAGACTCACCCAGAGAGCTCTGTCAGCAAGTGCCTACTTCTGGCAAAGCTTCCACAGCCCCACCCAGAATCCGTGAAAAGAAAAACATGTATATAGCTGACACTGTACTTCTTTGAAACATAGCCTGCTACAGCTTTTATTTATGAGACCAAGATATCCAAAACCAGTCAATAGCACAAGCAATGTTATTTTTTTTAAAAAAAGCCTGCTCATGTGAATATTAAATCTATTTATATATTAGATTTTTGCAGATTAGTTTATCTTCTGTCATCTCGGTTCTTCATACATTTTGATAAATTATCTCTACTTTTTCTGCTTCAGAGAAACCACATAATAAACATCAACAAGATGCCTGTTGCCGAAGCTGATATTATGGCCACCAATGGTGTGATTTATGCAGTCAATAGCATCTTACAATCCCCAGGTAGGTCAACTTGAGTTCAAGCAGAACATATTTTGCCCTAGATTTGCTTCTCTTTCCTAAGTGGTTAAAGGCACACTATTATTACGGAACACCAGCAAATTCCTATATAGAAAGGAACTCCATTTCCTGCACAGAAGGAAACAAGCAGGTGTTCCTCATCTTCCAGAGAAACATTAGCGCTTCTGTGTGGTTTTTTTTTAAAGTCATGCAAACAAAGCATATGCATTTGAAAGTGTATGCTGGTTTTCTCAGAGCAAGATAATAAATAACTTTTTGGTGCTTTGGGAGGAAAAAGGGAAAGCCCGGTTCACAAAATATGGTGAATCATTTCCTTTGACAACAATGAAACATTCTTCCATGGAGGCACAGAAGTATTCTCCAGGTCAGTACTGGAATGGAGATACCTACTTTTTTTTTATTGGTCTCTGCAGAGGCTGGATATAGTGGAATGTGGGCAGGTTCTATCTGCTTCTTAGAATCTCTTCCATGTGGATCAGAGGAACATATTTAGGAGGAAAAAGTGATTCCACATATAGTTCGGGAATTATTTCCTTTTTCCATTCAGCATTTGGCACTGGCAGAAGTACAATATGCCAAAATCAGACTGGCAATTCACGATAACATCCTTACACATGGAAATCTGTCTCTGCTGTCACATGTTGGGTGGTGAGGTTGAGACTGGTCCGAGGCTTTCAAACTTAAGAAGCTCATGAGCTAGAATCCCACGCAGAAGTTGCTCAGAAACTACATCCATCGTTCTTCAAAAAGGACAATCAAGCATGGGGAAACTTTTCTTAACCCGAATTAACTGCATTAACAATTAACAAGAGCTGAAGAGGGCTCTAAAACTGTTTGATCACAAAGTGTATACAGTGGTGGGATTTCAATAACTTAATAACTGGTTCCCTGGCTGGGTAGGCGTGGCTGGTTGGTCATGTGACTGGGTGGGTGACATCACTCGTCACACCCAGCCTTGCCTCCTGGCCACTCGCCTCAAAGGCAGAGGTAGGATTCATCAGGTTGGGGCTAATCCCACCACTGGCTGGCTCTGCCCCACCCATTTTTCGGCCTGTGTTTGGGGCCATTTTTGGGGAGATTTGGGGGGGCGTTTTTAGGCCTGAAAAATGGCCCCAAAATGGCCTGAAAACAGCCCCAAAATGGCCTGAAAATGGCCCGAAAAACAGCCTGAAAATGACCCGGAAAACAAGCCAAAAAATGAGCGAGGGTGGGGCTAGCCAATGGTGGGATTTGCCGGTTCACCGAACTACGCAGAATCTTAACTACCGGTTCACCCGAAATGGTGCGAGCTGGCATCAGCCCACCTCTGGGTGTAGACAAAATTTTACAAGCAAGTAATTTGCTCAAGTTGGCTACATACATTATCTGCACCTATTCCTGTAGCCTTATTTGAAACAAAAGAATCTTGCCAGACAGAAATTAGTTGATTCGAAAAATAGGGAGCAACCTTTCCCTTGATCAGGCACTTTTACTGGGAATCACACAAAGCAATTCCATGCAGCTTATCGGTGATTCCCCATTCTCTCAAAGCACTTTTGTACTCTTCATCTGTTTTCGTAACGGCCTTTAGCAAACTCTATCTTGAAAGCTCTCTTCTTGGCTTGTAGCTTATTCTATATGGATTCTAATGTGGCTTTGGTTATGTATCTCTGCTGATTTGTGGGTCCTGTACATGTTTGATGGAGAAGAGGAGCAACAAAAAGATCAGGGGTTAACTTATAAAAAATATTATTTGCTATTCAAACTCTAATGTTATTCTTATCTACTTCGTGACAATCCTTTTCCTGCCCTTAAAACTGCCAGCACCTTTTGAAACTCCTTCAAGCTGGAGGTTACAGCTGCAAACCTTTCATTTGGTTGAAAAAGTAGGCTAAAAAACACAAATTCTTGAACAGAGTGATCATATTTATGTTCACTAATGAAAATCAACTCTACAATATTGGGATGACAACTTTCTGCAGCCAACGGGCTGACACTAAAGGAATCGTAGCTTTCTCTGAAGGATAGGCATCGGGTTAGGAAATAGTTATCTGCCTTTTCTATCTGTCCCAAATCAGCAGGATACATCTGGATAAGACTTCCAGATGAAACTCTGGGAACAAGTTGTTATTATGGTAGGCCTTGCTGAGTGGACCAGTGACTGACTCAGAAATACTCTTAAAAGACGGACCTCAGGGTGCAGCTATTATGTAATCTGTATGGACAATTTTGCTAAGCCGGTGCCGGTCCAGCAGCACCGTTGAAAACTTTTTGCTTGGATTCCATTAATTTTATTGTAAAAATATGTATTGGTCAACACTGCACATTGCACAAGTTCCAAATAAAAATATTAAAATAAAATAATACAAATAAAATAAAATAAAATAATAAAATAAAAATAAAGAGTTCTGATCTGTGAATTAGAGAATACAGGGTTTTTCCAACTAAATATATTTGAATGTCATCCTTTCAGCTTCTAAGCATAATGAAAGAAGTGATGAACCTGCAGATCCTTCTCGGGAAATCTTCAAGCATGCTTCTGTATTATCCAAGGTATATACAATGCTTAAATCATCATATAGCCATTTTTTCTAAAATTGTCATTTGATGTTATAGTTATTTGATCAAGACACGTTTTTCAATAAAACCCATAAATGCAATTCCCTCATTTGGGTGTCTACACATACACCCTCACACCCACAAACACATATATATTGTGCGGGAATCAGAGACAGCTGTGCAAAATCCAGATTCAGTTTTAATCTTTCTGCATATAGAAAATTAGGCTGGAAAGGATTGCCTGAACAAGCCGAACATTTATAACTATAATGAGATTATTTATTTATATCTTGCTTTTATTATTTTTCTTCAACATACCTAAATGATACTTCTTCCTTTTGTTTTCCCCACAACAACAAACCTGTGAGGTAGGCCGAACTGGGAGAGAGTGACTGGCCCAAAGATATCCAGTCAACTTTCATGTTAAGATATAGCCTGTTTGAGTCTTTATCTGCAATCTCAGTCTTAAACTTGTAAGTGAACTGGCTTCCTTAGATCAGAAGGTCACTGTAGCTGTTGATGAAACCATCCAGCCTATTCATCTCTTTTGCTAGATTTATATCTCACTTTTCACAGGCTAAATAATGCTTTCTCCTTCTGTCTTCCCCATGACAACCCCAAGATGCGAGTTGGGCTGTGAGAGACAGCTTCTAACTCCCCCTCTTGCAACATTGGGGGGCTGAGGTTGAGAGGAAGAACGTCTGCCAAGTGGAGCCTTTGTAGCGTCCAAGTCTTCCTTGGGCAATCAGATTGACTGGACCACTTCCTGCCCACTAGAAGCCAGTTAAGCCAAATTATTTCAGAGAGCTTTGTTAGTTGAAGAATATTGCAGGGGCTGGTTTTAGAGATAGCCAGTAATCCTTTTAATTGCTTTATTATATACTGATTACTAACTGTGCCATGGATGTTTCATGTTATTACACTTCTGAGAATTGTTGGATTGCAGCAGGCTAAAATTTCAGTTAAATATTTCCAACCTTACTTGCAAGGGCTACAGAGCCTGTAATCCAAAATATCCCCCTGGATGCTCTGTTCTTCTGCAAGAATTCTTTTCTAATGGAAGCTCTGTGTAGAAAGTTTTCCTAACAGTCTGAAATTGTTTTGAAGTTGAGTGAAGAAACCAGCAAGAAATGATGTCTTTGAAAGGCACACAGATACTGCCTAACTCTCTCTGAGGTTGGACCTCTATTTCCTCACTGATGTTTTTTCCTTTTGTTCCTGACAGATTTCGCTAAGGAATTCTCGGCTCGGTACGTGACATATTCTGCTTTCTTTAAATGTACTTTTATAATATGAAATAAGATTATGGACTTTCTTTTTGGATATACAAGCACAAGCATCCCCAGAGGAAGGGGAATGAAACCCCCCCCCAAACCCTACATTTTTAAAGTGAAAACAAAACTAAAAACTTATGGCTTTAATGGGGTCTGTGTCACAATATCTCAACACACATTTTATCATTAAAAAAAAATAATAATCACAGTTTGTACTACAATAATTTGTACAATGCTTATAGCCATTAACTGTGCAGCCGGATGGAAATCTTCTAAGAAATGACTGGAATGGGTTTTAGCTCACAAGACTCCCTGAGAAACACTGTGTTAGGAAGTTGCTATCTGTGCAACAGCATAAATCCTTTTGTATACAGCAATAGAGCATTCACTGAACCCTCATTGCCTTAGATTGAGATATGCAATAATTTCTGAGACATATTGGCACATGGTAGCCCAAAGTTCAGCTATATTTATAAACAGTGTATATACTGTAGAAAGAAAGGGGCACTGATTGAGATGATTTTATATTTCAATTTGTAAGCTGATGGAAGATAATGAATGGATGCCTAAGCAAAATAATAACTCTATCAATGCTGAATAGTCTCCAATTCATGTGCTAGGAAGCATAAGTAGGACGGTGCTATTTTATCCAACTTATGTTCTTGACAGAGGCATTATTTTGCATGAAAGAGCCATGGTGGCGCAGTGGTTGAAATGAAGTACTGCAGGCTACTTCTGCTGACTGCTGGCTGCCAGAAGCTCAACAGTTTGATTTTCATCGGTTCAAGATTGACTCAGCCTTTCATCCTTCTGAAGTCAGTAAGATGAGGACCCAGATTGTTGGGGGCAATAGGCTGACTCTGTAAACTGCTTAGAGAGGGCTGTAAAGCACTGTGAAGCAGTATATAAGTCTAAGTGGTATTGCTATTGCTATTCACCTGGCCATTATGAAGACAGAAACTGGACTAAATTCACCTTCAGTCTGATTCAACATGGATCTTCTTTACAGTCTTGCATAATCTTTACACACACAGGAATACATACATACTTTTGCCTCTGGTGCAATTGGTAAGATGTAAAATTGTTAAGAATCTCGGCATTAGCTTGTGTTGTATGATTTTGCTTTAAGGAGCCAATATACCATTAATTCTCTTTTTTTCAAATTCAACTTGGCAAATAAAGCCAAGGAAAGATAACGCAAAGGCCTTTCATGATCATATCACACTGGCATGACTATCTGAGCCAACCTGCAAATGATTGCAGTGTGCCAAGACAGCAGATATAGAGTGCATTACCCAAGTTTCAAAATAGTTTGTCATAATTTATAAAAATAGATTTGTTTATGTTTAAGTATCATTTCCTCTCTCTCACACCTCTACCGATTAGGTCCACATTGCATAACCTGACAGGTTTTCATTCACTGCTGTTTCCAAAATCCTGCTGTGATTAGTTAGACAGCATCTGATGAAAGAATAAAAGGATTCCCAATAAAATTTGAATCCACGATCATCAATAAAAGAATGAAAATAACTGCCTGAGCCAAATATCATATCTAAATTAACCATCTATTTGACTTAATCATTAATCTTAATCTTTATTGTCATTCTGTGATGAGATTCTCCCAATCCAAACTCTTCACAAATTTGTTTTTTTTCGTCTGCCAGAACTTGAGAGTAAGCCTGATTTAGCAATGCACCTGAATGAAAGGGTAGAATTATTAAATAGCAAAATAGATTATGTTATTTCAGACTATGGCTACTTGACACCTTTCTTAAACTCTTATTTGGAAGAGTTTAGCAGTCTTCAGTCTGCTCAGAATTACGTTAAATCAGAAAACACAATTCAACCATAAAAGCTAAGCTAATATAATGCTCAGAGCTGAAGAAGCTTCTTGGATGAGAAGCAAAATGTCTTCAAAAGAAAAAAAAAACCAGAAAGTCCAGTTGCCTCTTGAAAAAGCACCTTTGGGACAACCTTGACCTGGATGACTGAGAATCTCCATAGACACTCTCTCTCTTACACAAACACACATTTAATGTCTTCCCCATGCCCACAAGGACACAGAAGATGGATTGGACAGCAGCCTTCACAGGCAGCCTCTCATTCTTGGAAACCTCTTTACTGCTCCCCAAGTGTCAATAAACAAGCTTTTAGTAAACAAATAAAAGCTATATTATTTTAGCGAAGCTTCCATTGCTCTTATACCTATTGACTCGATAACTTGTCCTATAATGTTGTTTTGTTGAATGTAGACATTGCCCAGAGTATTTTGGGATTGGGGCAGGTTATAAATATTATCAATAATTAAATAAAATAAATGTCCTATTTTGGAATACTACCACCACTTTGTTAATGGAGGACAAAAATACCCCTGTCAGATGCATTTTCATAAAATGCATTGACAAGAAGTTTTAGCATATATATTATTCTGACATTATTATTTAAAAATCTGTTTAAAAGCTACCACATCGAGGAAACCAGCTCTAAACTCATTTAGAAGATTTTTAAAAAAACCACACAAATATTTCCCCCACTTGCACTCTGTAGTGAGTATAATTGATTCTGTCATTTTATTCCTTCCTAATTCTGCTCCATGTCTAAACCTGATCTAAAATGTGGATCGTTGAACATTCTGTTGATCACTGGGCATCATTATAGCTGAACAGTTTTCCGAATAAATAGACTGTAGACAAACTAGACTAAAAGAAAGCAAATTATGGTAAGCTTACAACTTCCATATGCCCTGTTAGCTCTTCAAGGTAGTCCAGACAAGGAAATTCACTTTACAAATACTAACACTACTTTTATTATAAGGTTATAGTAACAGAATCTTGTAAGTCTGACTGTCCTTCCCTCCCTGACTTTTAAATTCCAGATAGCTGGGCTGTGGGGGTGGCTTTGTCCTTTGTAAGATGCTTATTCTATCTTCAGCTTTTCTTTTCTCTCAGATTTTGTTTATCAAGCTGTTCTCTAGGTTCAGGGCAATTCCTCCTGTCTCCCTCAAGGTTATCCTCATAGCCCATTACATGCTCTTAACAACATAGTCTACAGTTAAAGAATTATGGGAGCTCCGATCTATTGCCTTTGGAGTATCAATTTGCCTGGAACAGAGACAATACCTGAATACTGATTTTAATTTTATTGCAAATTTCTGTGCAGAGATCAAATAACATGACTTGTGTTTTAAAGCTGGTTCTGCTTCCCCCCTCCCCCCTTTTTTCCCCCCAGCTCCTGTGTATTCCAGATTGTTAGCCAGGATGAAACAGTAAAGTGATAGCAATCTACATGTCAAGCACAATGAAGGGTTCAGTGGATTTTTACTGTGGAAAGCAAAGCCTAAATTGAAGCAGAACAAAACACCGCCATGTAGGTGGACTGTATCTTAATACGTTAGAGGTTATCTTATTTCTGAAGTGAAATAAAGAAAATAAAAGCCATATAGCCACCCAGCCAGACACACCACTCATCACTTTATAAGATTACTTCGTCCTCAATAGTAGCAGATAATTTAGCAAATATCTATTCCAAAATAATTTAGGTCATATGAGCTTAAGCAAAGAAAAACCCCTAGTATTTGTACATGCTATGAAGAGGAGAACCAGGTGTCATATGCTAAGCTCACCCATTAAACTGTTTAGTCCAATGCCTTCTACTTCACTGGACGAAAGTTGCCCTAGTTCTCAAAGGAACAGCTTTCTTGCATCTTCTGATGGAACTTGTTAGCTAGTGTCAGTGCCTTAGATCTCATGTATATAACCTTGCTCTGTTCCATTGAATAGGTTTCCTCCATAAATTATTTTTTTCTACGATTTATTTGGACTTTGGCTGCAGAAAATGAAGACATTGAGCACTCTTAGTCTAAATAATTCTCAGGTTGGCTTCCATTTTGTTTATCCATATTCTGTCTGTAGACCAAATTGCAATCCCTTAAACTATACTTTCATTTTCACTACTAAAACAATTGCTAGAGATCAAGAGCCTAAACTATTTTTATGTTCTCAAATCCAATGGGAATGTCAATTTTTTGTAAGGTTCAAAGAATAGTATTTTGCTTCTATATAGTTTTGTCAAGGAATATTTTTGGATAGAGTCAGAGACCCATTCATGTACATTTACCGTATACTGGCAGAATCATTACTTTCTCCTTACATATTAGGAATTTTCAATTGTAATGCTCTTTTTAAAATTGCACTCTTTTTTTAAAAAACTGTAGAATAAACTTTGAGTCTAAGATTCTATCTTTATTTATGCTTTGGGGCTCACAATCTTCACATCCCTACAATTTGACTTTTCTCATAAGTGTCTGGAGATGGGGGAGAGGCAAGAGGGGGAAAATTACAGAATGTGCATTATGACATGATGATGCACAACTCATGGGTTTCGTCTTACATAACTTACACACATTTCATAAATGTTTTGCCATCGACTGTGGTAGAGGATGCCAATGACCCTTTTTGTGCAGTTCAAAGAGATTGTTTGCATTTTCAGCTCTCAGTATGTTTTGAAAAGGAAGCCTGAAACTTTGTGATGATAATCATGCTCTTTTCTTGTCAATGGCAATAACTTGGAATTACATTTGTATATGCATATTTTATGCAAGTAAAATTGAATCTTGTCAATTGAACGTGGCTCTGTCAGTGACAATCCGAATCTGGGTTACTTTCTGCTCTCTCATAGCGTGCCATCTCCACATCTGATTAAAAAAGAAACAACCACCCTTTTAAAAAGTTTAGAATTCAAAACGTTTTTGCAATGTCATGTGAGAGGCTGTTGTCCAATGCCACTTGGGCAAGTATTGCATATGTTGATACGAGCTTTCTAAAAAATGGTCTATAATCTTATTCTGTATGATAACCATAAGCAAGTACTGTGGTTTTTAACTTCTTCCCTCTGCTTTGAAAATCTTCCTAACTTTAAAAAACGACAACAGCCCTTGATTGTTGATATCAGGGAATTTTCAGTGCTTTCTGAGCTTGGTTGTTTACCTGCCGACAACCAAGTAACGTAATCAGTGCAAGCAAAACAACCAAGCTCAAAGATGACCAAGGACTCCCCAGTTCAACTCTCAGCTATATGTTCTCTCCAATTTAGAACTTTGCGTGACACAAGGCAGAGTTTGATCAGCACAGCTTTGGTTTACACAAATGGTTATAACTTTAATCCCCTTCGTTCTTCCCAGAAACTCAAATTTTATTACAGACTGATTGCTTACTCCAAGGTTTTTATGAGGGAGAACTCCATGGCTTTTTAAAATATGAGGATGTATTTCCACATCTGGGAAGAACGAAGGGGATTAGAGTTTCAACTTAAATAGATAGACAAAGTTTCTTTCATGTCAGAATCAATCTTTGAACACAACCGTGTAATTTTCTCGGCAGTGTGGTTGTGGTCGGTGGTATGCTTCATAACTATGACAGATTATTCCAACATAAAGATTTTTAGAGGTATGTGCCAACCCCCTTTGTTTTTATAATAATGAAAGTTACAGCCACTACTGTCTTCCCTAAATCATCAGGAGACCTTGACCCAACTAAAAGAAATTGAATTTCGTACTTAGGGAAGATTTGACCCGCAGAACTCATGTTCACCTGTAGACAAATTCAAGCAAGTGAATTTACATGTGTAAACTAAGAAAATAATAGGTTGGTGAGGGGAAGAAGCTCCACATATAGACTTCACACTCTTCATTTTGGTGTACTGATATATTTAGAATAAGGGGGAAACATCTGTGGATTCTACAGTTATTGTTTAACTCCAAAATGCCTTTATCTCATTGAGGTTGATAGTGATTAGCTGGCATCTTTGAGGTTGATAGTGATTAGAATTCAAAGAAATCTAGAGAATTATACATTCCCTACTTTAGGGAGGAAACTTTGGAATTACAGTATGGAATAAAATTACTGGTTTGTCAAATAATTTCATTAGCATCACAATTCTATCACAAGGAGTTCAAGGTTTCCCCTTTATATTAGAGTAACAACAACTTTATGAGATGAATTGGACTGAAAAATAATAATCATGAGGGACATATTTTCTCAAAATAAATACCAGTGGCCCCATTTTTATTTTTAGGTCTCTTGGCCCAAATTTCTCTTCTAATACTTGGCTTGAAATAGGTTGTCAGGTGTTTTTTTTTTTACCTTTTTTAAGGCGATAAAATTATCATCTTGCTAAATGTGAATGCTGTCCTCCTGAGTCTTGTTCAACCAGCCTAAGGTACAGGTTGACATTACTTTTTCTTAACTCCATAGATAAGAGAGGAATGGATCATTTCTCAGGACAACTATTTCCTTACCTAATATAGGATGACTCATTTCTTTATTATTACAGCCCAGTGGCATACCAATATCTGGTGATATCCAATTGCTTTTCCTTGATTGAAAATGAACTGGCACTATCTATATGTAAAAGTGAACCCTTCATCTTGACATGTAATTTGGGCCATGCGTCAATTCCTTCTCCATCATCTGGGAAACACTCAAACGCCTTTCTCCTCACCTGAAGTTTTAACACCAATCAGCTTAAGCTAAAATGTATAGCAAAATTTATTTCATTACAGATAAATGTAGATTGTGAACTGTACAGCTACTTCTAGAAGTTTTACTTGAACTTTCTTCCACAAAAAATAAGTGAACTGGAGACTGTAATTATTCTATGCAATCCAAGAAACAAACATGTCCAATTAAGCAATTTAGAAAACAAATACACAAATGGGTAAATAGAGCTTTAAACACCAAAGAATGTCAGGATAGCAATAGCCAGTTGGGTAAGGTCCAAAAGCAGGATTGCCAAAATCCTTTGCTGTACAATTGGAATGAAAAGCCTTGTTGCCTTCTCCAGACTTAAGAAACCACAAAAAGATCTAGCAGGACAAAATTGAGTGCACAGCTATTATGGAGGCAAATGGGGAACTGAAAGAAGGACTTTTGAAAAAAAGGAATAAGTATTTATATATTTGAAATAGGCCTTAAACTTTATTCTTCTATCAGCTCAGAATACAATCATCTTTGTGACTACTAATCATGAAATCATTATGCTCCTTTTCAATAAAGTAAGATAATATTTAGTTCACTCTGGAAGCATAGATGTTTGCTGGGTGACTTTAGGCCAGTCACATTTTCAGTCCAATCTACTTACACATGGGTTGCTGTGAGGGAATGCTGGAGGAGGAAGTTCTGTGTATGCTGTTTTGAGTTCATGGAAGAGAGGCCAGATACAAATAGCGGAAATGGAGAAATGGTTGAAATATGGCCAGTTAGGAGAGTTAACACAGTCCATAACAAGGTCTGATGCTAATCATTTTCCTTCTATTTCTTGGCCACGAGAAGACTCAAGTGAAAACCCACATTGGGTCATCAACTATTCACTTTCCAAAAATAAACTTAGTGAATCAATTTCTGTGATAGCCTTAACCCATTGTGGTAAATGCCTACGTTTAACCTCTGAATACTGAAAAGTGCATTGGGATGTCACAAAGCAAGCTCCACTCTTTTCTATCTCATTCAAGAATGTAAGGAGAAGATTTTGTGCCGCAATGCATGTTTCATCAAACATGCAGAAAAGGGTAGTGAAGCTATAAGTTGTCCCATTTTCCACATTCATGTGCAGTTTAGAAACATGATCAAATTGGGGGGTGGGGGCATGAAGAGATGACACAATAGTGTGTGGTCTTGTTTTCTTTCAGTTGCAGTTTAATCAAAGAAACATAGATGATAGCTTAGCTGGCCCCTATAATCTAAAGGTCTGGCTTTTTAAAAAATGTTGGATAAGTTGCTACTTATCCAGGATGTAAAGTGCTGTCCTGGCATACATAATGGAGAAGCTGGCTAAGAAAAGGGGAGAGTCAACCTCCCCCAGCTCTGTCCATCAGGTAGCAGAGTCTAAGACTATGGCTGGAATTAGCATAGCAGCTTTTTGGTGTAACTATAGGTGTGCCTTCAAGTCAGTGTTGACTCATAGTGACTACCTGGACAGGTCCCTGCTGTTCTCTTGGCAAGATTTCAAAAGTGGTCAGCTCTTGCCTCTTTCTTTGGGATGTTTATGGAGATTCTCAGTCATCCAGGTCATGGTTGTCCCACAGAGCCAAAGAATTTTCTTGGATGAGAAGCAAAACATCTTCAAAGAAAAACCAGAGAGTCCAGTTGCCTCTTGAGAAACAAGCACCTTTGGGCTTCCTTGGGATGAGGGAGAGTGACTGGCCCAAGGTCAACTAGTTACATTTGTGGCCAGGGCAGGACTAGTACTCATGGTCTCCTGGCAATTTAACTACTACACCAAGCTGGCTCTCTGATTAGAATTAGGATTGTTTCTAGATTAGTTTAAAATAAATAAGCATCATAGTACTCCGAAAACAAATTCATTTAATAAATTGGCACTATGTTAGTGAGACCAACTGAAATCAATCAAATAGGTTAGGTGGGACTATTTTAAGTTCTATTCTTGGTTCTTGAAGAATAAGTAAGTCTGAATCCAATCCACTGAAATGAGACAAAGTTTTCACCTATTACAATTTTTAGCACATACCTAGATTTAGCTTGATTTGTCTTTTAGGTCTGAGGAGGCCAGAAAAGACAAACAAAACTTGTAGCAGTGGCAAATATCTCAAAGTTTTTTGTACCATTAGTCTATAAAAATTCCACCTCATTGATCAGAAATTTTATCTGACGTTCTGTTGTTAATACTACTACATGGTAGTTTCAGCCCTTTCTGTCAGAACACACTTAGAATGTAATGCCAGTGGATACTGTTCAACTCCTTTGTTGTTGACTTGTGATGTCTCTTATGTGGTTTCAAATTTGATGAAACTCCTGGGGGAGATCATTTGGAAGTTTAGATATAGAAAGTATACTGATGACAAACATCTCTACCACTCGTTATCATCTAATCCCATATTGTGCTCTGAAATACTGCTTAATCTCATTAATGAGATTAAGGAGGGAGAATGAGGGAGAAGAAGATGAAATTAAATGCTAATGGTAGGGAAACAGTTGAATGAATAAAGTTTCTACTCTCCCAGACCCATCACACTTTTTCAATTTAAGAGTGCTCCTCAAGGTAGTGTTGTATTCAGAGGTGGTGATAGTAGCAAAGAAGAAATGAACAATATTTCCTGAGCCAATAATTATTTCTTCCTTAGTTACATCTTGTCTTATCTATTGCAAAAACATTATATGTGTGGGGTTAATGTGGAAGGAAGAAAGTCATTTTGTAAAGTAGATACTTGGGTCTAGTAAGAGCACTGCTGCTACCAACGAAAAAGTTGGCATGGAAGTTGTGCTTGAGATAAATCACAAGAGTAGGTCCAGCAGTTAAAATGGCCAGAAAATGACCTTTTAATTTAGTTACTGATTATGTCTAAAGTTTAGAGGGCTTCAGCAAAGGGAAGTGCAAAGATATGCTGGAAAAAGGAATCGGGAATAAGGAACTAATTCTTAAGAGTAGTCACCAGTAAGCAACTCATAATTTTAGTAAGTATAGCTAATAAAAGTAAGTTTTTAAGAATAGTCTATAGGACTCTACAGTATGTATAGATTATTGGTATAGATTTATCAATAAGAAATAGAAATATAGAAATGGATACAAATAGATAAAAATTGAGGAACTTGCACTGTTTCATAACTATCTAAAGCTACTTAAAGAGGTCATCTTACCAAACAATCAACAGAATGATGATATTCATCTTTCTCTATTTTGAACTAAAGGAGAAAAGCAACAGAAGTACTTAACTTCATGTCTTGAAGCTGTTAGGAAGAAACTTGTTCAGACTCAGATTCATTCAGAAGCTCAATGAATCTGTGGTTATACCATCTTTGGCTCTTGATATGGCAGTACTCTCCAAGGACAGCAGTAATTTAAAGTATTCCTGAACCCATGGCCCTGCAGAAAAAATAGACAGAGACTTGGCCATTAGAGAATTAGCCATGACCAACGAATTGTGCCAATTGTGACTTTACCTAGAAAAAGAAACACCTTCTACCTTCCTGGGGCAGCCCTTGAACACCTCCAGAACAGTTTCTGCACAAAACACGGACTATAAATCTAATAAAAAAGCAAGCAAATTGATAGATATGTTTGGCCTCCACTGTCTATTTTGGGAAATGGCAACATTCTTTTCTTTCACTCAGTTCTTTGTGATGAATTAATACAATGATATAATTAAATCTGTGTTTTACTCTTCTTTTATTAGTTTGTTTATGTATTTATTTATGCCTTCGGGTGAATTTCTGAACTCCTGGCAATTGCCTGGACAATAGTTCTTGGCAATATTTTCCAAAGTGGCTTACCCTTGCCACCTTCCTAGGGCTGAGAGAGACCGATTGGCCCAACGTGACCCAGTTGGTTTGTGCTTAAGGCAGGATTAAAACTCATGTTCTCCTGGTTTTTAGCCTTATGCCTTAACCACTACCCCAAACTTACTCACTGATTTTAATTGCTTTATTTTAATTGTTATGGGTTATATTCTGGACCTTCCCATTTGGTTGCCTTACATGTTTATATAAATAGAAAGACAGGGTATAAATTCATTAAGTAAAAACTAAATGAAAATCCTATGCTACTATTTAATTTGCATGTTGAGGCATGTGAGGTGCATGAAAGAGATATTAGAGAGCTGTAGGGGTGCTAGACTTAAGAAGCTGCTTGATGGCTTCCTAGCTTAAGGGAAGTGGTTCAACCTGGAAAAGACAAATAAGTCCTACTTTGGTCAGAGTGCCAATGTCCATTACAAATATTTCTGTCACACGAAAAGTGATTAGATGCCCTGGGCAATAGGATGAGAAAGTTTTAAATATACACCAAGTCTGAATTGGCAAGTGAACTTTAGCCTCAGGCTATTACAACATAGAAACTATGAGCTGTCAAACTAGACTGCTCACAACCTTGCTTAGTGAGTTGCAATAGCTTTTCTGTTCCCACAGTAAAATATTGAGATGTTTCTCCAGCTTGATTAGAATAATAATTAAAACTCTGGCCTAGACCAGGCAGCAATAATGAATTTTCAGTGCTATCTATGTTGTCTATTTGCTAGATAAGAATTTACTCAGATTTGCACACTTCTTTTTAAATTGAACGAAAAGTTGACATTCAAACGTGGAAGAAAATTGAACTGAGAGTTTCATACATTGCAGCTGAGGTTCTTACTAATCAATTTTCACTTCTTACTTCTGAGCAGTTCCTTGTTTTTCCTAAATACATGGTAGGCTGTTATAGACTGATCCTTTCCCAACTTGAAAGATTAAGTTTACTCTAAGAGGGGAGGAATCATACTGTACTATACTATATAATGTGATGTTTCAAACTATATCAGTAAGATATACATATACGGTATCAATAAGATGCTTAATGAGAATCGTAGTTAAATGATTGGGAACATTGGTTCCAAGGTGCCGATCCATTCACCCGCTTTTTTGCCATTACTTTCTTATTTCTACTCTAGTGTTAGTCTGTAGTGTATTTCTTGTGTATAAGCTGTTCCCTTAATGTTGATAGCTGATCCTAAAAGACCAACACTATCCATCAGGTGATCAATTAAATCATGACACATCTGATAATGCTTACCCCTTACAAGATTTGCATGGGTAGAAATACTATTTAGTACTGTCCAGATTGTTGCCAGTAACATTTCAAATATTTTAAAAGTTAATTTTCAAAGTGTTAAAATTAAAAATGGAATCTTTATATCTGTGGACTTGTCAAATGTTTATTTGTTATTTGCACCTACTTTCAGTATTTGTGTCATAAGTATTACAGTAATTTAGATTGAGGTGGCACAAAATTCAGACAACAAAAATTCATAGTAAAAGCAGCTGGAATATACAAAAACAATAGACAAAAACCATACTAGTGAACTCTTTTATTTAAAAATATTTATTATCAGTAACATGCATTTGTTTTTAATAAACATCCAAAAATAAATAATAATACAAAAAACAAGAAACCTGAAAATAACAGAAAATAAGGCAGAAGGAAGGAAGGAGCAACAACCTCGATGTACAAAAAATAAAGGTAAAGCAAAGGTAAAACTATTCATTCAAACATACGTTCTGCTGAAAAAGACATGAGTCTTTTATATGCCTAGAATATTATATTGGCATTTGATTGTGAATAATCAATGTATGACTGATGTGTTTTGATGAACAGCAGCTTTCTGATGATAGAAATGGAGGCAGATAATAAGAATCTAGTTTCTGCAGAATGTCAAGTTGAAAGGAAAAGTGAGTGATCACTTCAGATCATTTCAGATCATCTCACATTACTAGCAAGGGGTCCATTCAGGACATCTGAGGTGTACCAACTGATTGTTAGAAAGAATAAATTCTTGTTCCAAAAGATAACGATGTCCCCTTAGCACCTAACTGTACTCTTTTAAGCTGAGAAGCTCACCTTCTGAATATTAAAATAAAATATACAGAGGTTATTCTTGATTAGACATGGATATTTTTTTCATTGTCTGGAGCAGCCAGTTCCCAAAACAAGTTGATTTCAGACTATAATTGTTTTCATGAGATTGTAATACTGCCTTTCTACAAGAACTGGAATTAAATTGCAGAATCTAGACAGCATTTTATTATAGCATTATAAAAATACTCACTGTCACAGCAGATGGCAGCAGCTAGCTAAACATGGAAAAGCTAAGTTGCATTGGACATGTTCTTAGATAAAAGACCCACCTGAAAAGTTCACAGCTCTAGGTCAGACTGGGAAGTCAGAAAAGATGCCAGAGCAAGGATAATGAATTACTGTTTCCATATGGCTGCCAAGAAAATAACATGGGTCTCATTTATTCATCAGGAATCAAGCTTCGTTTCTGGGAGCCTTTATAATATTCTGTAATGTTCTTTGCTTTGGTTAGTCATACTTCATCAACCATTCGACCATTGTGGGTAGTCACAGATCTTTCCATCTTTCTGCATACAATAATCTTGCTGCAGTTTTCATGTACAAAAACAAAGTTTCACGACTTTTTTTCCTAAATGTTTCTTCACCAGTCCCAAAAGAAAAACCTTTGGTCTTAACTGTATATTAATTTTTACAATACTCTGAATCAGTGTGTACATTTGAATCCAGAATTTTCTAGTTTTACACATCCACAAGCATGATAACATGCCCCTTCTTGTTCACATTTTCTACATAAATTTGAAGTACCTTTATACAATTCTAGATCAGGGGTGTCAAACTGGATTTCTTCGAGGGCAGGATCGGCATTGTAGTTCTCCAATGTGGGCCACCCAGGAGGGGGGGAAGACAGGATGGCCACCTCCTGCGGCCCTGTGCTGGCCAAAATGGGGCACAGGGGGGCGTGCGCAGCCCTTCCGCACCCGATTTTGGCTGCCAGAGGCACCATGGGCCAGCATTGCAGGCCAGATTTATTTCCAGGCCAGCCCTGTAGGCCAGATTTAAGTACCCCATGGGCCGGATCCAGCCCACAGGCCTTGACTTTGACACTCTTGTTCTAGATAATCTGGTAAAATTATAAGATTATTGAGGGCAATATGCTGACATTTGTAAACCACTTAGAGAGGGCTGTAAAGCACTATGGAGTGGTATATAAGACTAAGTGCTATTGCTATATACCAATCGTATATTATCATATAAGAATTCTCTTTAAGTTTATAACATAATGTAAATTTCAATCATTTCAACCACATATTTCCTATTGTTCCATCTGTTTATTAAAATCAAAATTCCTACTTTATCATATATTCTTTCAAATGTCAATAAAACTGTATATATTTTAGTTCCTTCTTACAATTACAGGGTCATAAAATGGAGGAGTTTTTTTATGATTCAGTGAATTTGGAAGACACCTGCCTGACCCACCTCAGAATGTTATCTCATAGCTCTGAACTTAAAATGTGCTTCAACTCCTTTTGCCTATATAACTGTTTCTGCATATTTCTGCCAAGGTCATCTTCCATAGTCTCAACAATCAGTTTTCTTGACTGTTTAGTAGAGAAGGCTTCGGACCATTATCCTCCAAGTCAGGGAGGCCAAGTAAGAAAACAAAGGTTGCCTCCCAACCTTTTTTACATTTTGCTGCTCATATTAGAATATTCTTTACTTTCATTATTAGGAATTTAAGGTGGCTGTGCTTGAAATGTCCCTGTCTGCAATCCCTCTTTCTGCTCTGATTATGTTAGGAAACAATTAAAGGAAATAAATAAGAAAGTGAACTCTTACTGTCAGGGTAATGATAATTTAACAGCTGACCAGCTGCTGTAAGGGGGTAATGCTGTAATACTGTAATGTTATAATGATGATGCAACAGTAGCAATGAGTCAGCAGGGTTATTTGACTGCTATCAATTTAAGAGGCTGTAATATAGGAGAAACTTTGTGAGGGCTTGTCTCTCTCTCCATGTGTGCTTCTGTGGTGTAGTTGGTTACTGATTGCTACTGTATTCAAGGCCTCTATAAAAGTACTTGTATGTATATATGCTTTTAGGGATAAAAACCACTATATATAAATACAAACCTGTGTGCTGTATTTGCTCCTGGGTTATCTCACCTAGTCACACTGTGTGCACTCTGACATTATATTTACAATCAATAGATCTATTTCTAAAAATCAAACACAGTTGTTTCTTAGAGATAAATTCCCAGTTGCAATGTAAGATTGTAAAGGTACAATTGTTCAGCAGGCAGCATCTAATAACAGTTGTGAAAGTCACTTTTGAAAAAGCAAATAGAAAATCACATTTAGTTCCCAGAGACTAGATGAAGACATTCTATATTTATGATTGATCTGAGTCTTGAAGTGCATAGTTTTTCTTTTTAGCTCCCTCTTGTTTTTCTTTTATTTCTTTATTCTTCTTTTTCCAAAGTTGTTAAAATGATCCATCAGATATATTAAGTTTGTTTTCCCGAAAGAACAGAATGACCCTTTTCTGTAGAAAAACTAATTAATATTAGAAACTAAAACATTTTATGTTCATAAACATTGCTAGGGTCGCCTATCAAATATATGTACATGATAATCAAATATATCCCTCTATTTAATATTCTTTACAATAAATCTTTTATGAACTTTATTACTAGGGAAAATAACATTGAGACACTTTTGAGGATATTTGAGAATTTGTGACTTTATTTTCATTTGAGAATGTAAACTTTAGAAAACACATGTGATTAAAGGACATACGATTGTCTGATATTTTCAAGCCATAGTTTAATTAGCTTAGCCTTTCCTCCTAATGGTGGACAGTTTACATTGACCTAAACACTTACATACATTGTTGGGTTTTGGTACAGTAAATTTAAATTTAAAACTAGTATTAGAGTTACTCTCCCTTCGCCTCTGCTTCCCTTGTTGTTTTCACTACTGTCCTCTTCTTCCTGGTGATAACATGTGACAGCATTTTGGATATGTATTAGATGGCTTATATGAAGTCATATCAGAGTGATTCTCACATTTGTATTCCTTGCATTATCTCTCTGAGATACAATATAGATCTCTAGATCTTTTTTCTCCCTTTCCATCCTCTATTTTGCACTACTGGCTGCATTTTGAATGTTCAGCTGATTTCCTGTATCTAGCAGTGTCAAGTAGTAATAATAGCTGGAATGCATGTCACTAAGCAGAAATCATTATCCAAGCATTTCTAGATGAAAACTCAAATGGTTAAATTGGTTTAATCTGTACATAATGTGTACTGGACATAGTTAATGCTCAATCATTTTAGTAATACATTGCATTATTTAATGGCACCTACTTGCTGGTAAATAAGCAGGAGGTTTGCAATATTAAGAACAATGTTATGTGATTTTAAGCAGCAGCTGAATCTCTTCTCCCAGGAACAAAATCAGACAAATTGGAAGATACTGCAGTGAGAAATTACTTATTTGCCCCCAAATAATTTGCTACATCCTGGTGAAATAAAGATGTTCCTATGCTAAGCAGGGTTTTATTCCTTACCTTTCCCAAAATAAACAGACAAAAGAAGACCCCATGAAAATCTCAGTGAAATCTACTTCTTTTCCAATAATATATATTCAAAGTAGTTGTTCAAGTATCAATGTAGATAATGTGCATTAATTATCTTGATTTACATGAATGCAGATTGCAAACTTCAGTATATTTTGCTCCACTAGGAAACTTGTATATCCTTGAAGAAAAGCAGTTTAAAAAAAAAAAAAAGAAAACGTTATTTTTCACTGTTTCTCAACCTAATAGCAAAGTAGCATCTGTTTCTCAGGCCAAAGAACATATTAATACACCAATTCCATTTATTTAATGAATGTTCCTCAGACATTCTTTTGTTTATGCTTTGGATTCACTGAAAACAGATAATACTGAAACTGCTTTGGACAGAGAGAATTGCATCATGGATTTGGACGTGGTTTTACCTACCTGCCTAATGCACACTGCATTATCTTGGCCAATTTGGATCTGGACCAGCAAAGTCCACTTACTTAGATATATCAAATGTTCCAACTCTCCAAACCAGCAGTGGCAGTGATGCCATTTTTTTGTGGGAAGAAGTCAGGAATTGCAAATGGAGGCACACTCCTCCCCTCACAAACAACGTGTAACAACAATGGCAGCAGAAAGGATGCTTGGCTCCTTTTGCCATGTCACCATCTGGCCTTTTCCTCTGCTCACTCAGAAGTGAATTGCTGCCATGTTCTCTATTAGGAGAAAATAAGTACAATTCATCAGGCGTTTCACTAGCAACCAAGTAAAGCCTTTTAGCTGTTTTGCTTCCATTCTAAACAGATATTTCTTGTACCAGGAAGATTTTTAAGCTTCTTATGACCAACTCTGATGTTCTAAAAGCTACACCAATATAAATTTGAGAAGGTCTAAAATGTCTGGATTATTGGTATGATTTTAGTTGTAAGTATAGCATTTTGCTAATAAAGGCCTCCTGTAGGTTGATTCAGTCACAGGGAACGTTCATCATTTACAAAGATATTTTTGAAACAAAGCTTTCTATTTTTTTCTCTTGTTCCTTGAAAACTGTTTCCAAGCAGGTGTTTTTCTAGAAGTCTATCACTCCCCAATATTCTACGGGATTAATGCTATCCACAAAACGCCAAGGGGGATAACTACTTCAGAACTTCCAAAACTATCCATTTATAGACATACAATAATATATTATTGATCAAGCTGTAGCCAATAACCAACTCTTTTGGTTTTGGTGATATTTGACATAATGAGCATAATATTTGACATAGTCCAGAGAAAATGAAGTGTGATGTCCAGTATTACAGCTACCTCTAACATCGCTGATCTGATTTATAATTTTGCTGTCTAGAAGAACAGACTGAGTCTGGTGAATTGTCAGCAGACAAATTGCTGCAAATAAACAAGCACACCCATAAGCTATATTGATTTATATCTAATTTGAGAGTCTCAAAAAACTCTTGCTTGGCAGGACAAAAAGAAAAAGATACAGCTATCTATGTTATTATGGAAAATGTAACCGAAACAAAAGATTTGGGAAGGGGAGAATAGCCAAAGGGGAAGGAAAATAAGAACATTTGCTGGTAAAAGGCCAATATTCTCTTTTGCTAAAACCATCTTCTTCCCTCCTAATGGCTTTTCTGTTTCCAATATATTGCTTCCCTCTTGAATGCCTGATTTTGTTTTTGAAGGACTCCTGTGCATTGCCCTGTAATGAAGTGCTATTTCTATTCACACCTGCAAATGATCCTATTTGTGAATTAATCTTCTTCCCCTTTGTCTGTTTTCCCAAATCAACAGTCACACAACGTAATTATAGTTAGAATGGCTCTAATAATTCCAGTTGGTTAAAACCTTCATTAAACCTTAGAGACTTGATTAAAAATATCACTTTGCTGTCCCACTTTTCAGGCCATCAAATAATACTTTATCGTTGAAAGATCTTCATTCTATAGCAGAGTTACAGTTGTGTTTCTGTTAACTAACTGCTCCCAAGACCAAAATGATAGTTTTTATCATAATGAGTCTTTGAAGCTGTAGGACTGGTCCATGCTCATGAAAGTGAACCCCATTGCAGCTCTCCTCTAAAAGCTTCAGCCTAATCAGAAATGGCTAAATATATACTCCTTTAGAATGCTCTATTGGTAGACCAATGTAATTTTCTGTGTAGACATGGTAACAAGCCTAGATTCCAGCATGTATATGTGGGACAGAGTACAAGAGAATGCATGAAATAAGCATGAACATTCAAAGATGCATATTCAAAGACAGTTATAATTGCAATCTCACAAGGTTTGTCTGATTATCAGAAAACTGGCCCAGAAAATTATACTTAGAAAATGTTGCACCTACTAAACAGCAACCACCCACCCACCTACCCCCCAAAAAAATTGGACTTCAAGAAAATTGGCAAATGGCTAGTAAATTTCTGAAAGGCAAGATGTTCTAATGAAAACCTAGGCCAGAGCTGTTTTAATAGATTTTTGCTGAAAAGGACAGAATGACGAAGCTTTAGAATTTATTTATAGATAAGAGATAGGATATGGGGGAAAGGAATATTTGAAACTTGTTAAAGTTTTAAAGAACTTTGTGAGAAGGAACAAAAAAAGGAAAAGAAATCAAGGTCTAGACATTATTTGAGGGTATTAAAAAATACGATTGTTAAAAGTAAAGGGAAGGAATGCAAAATTGGTTTATTTCATCAAGATTAAAATATACATGTTATCTCTAGTAACCCTTGATAGATTTTTACTGATCAGAATTGAACAAAGAGGTTTTAAAGGTTTATTAATAGATTAGAGATGAGGTAGGAAAAGAAGAGATCATTTGTTATATTTTAAGAGAAGGTGATAAATTACTAAAGTTATATATACTTGTAATGAAGAGGGGAAATAATTTCATTATATATTTCTTTACTGTATTATTATTTCTACTTTCTTTTCTACTTTTCTGTCTGTTTTTTTTAAATTTTTTCTGCACTTTGTATTTGTATTTTTATTCTTTTATCTTCCTCAGTCAGTATTATTTAGTTTTCATCTTTTTAATTCTAATGGTCAACAAAATCATATACTGTATATTAAAAAAAAAGCAAATTTAGCCCAGAGAACAAACACAAGCTCTGGGGTCAAAGAAAATGATAAAATATTGACCCAACTAAAATGTTATGACAACAAATTACATATTTACTTCATGAGCACATACATACACCACACAAGTGTAATACAGAATACGCAAAAAAAACCAAGCAAGGTTTTCTTTTCAAACCTAGACATTAGGATATTAAGAATGTTCCACCTCATTTCCTCCATTCCTCTTCCTTTTGTTATGTCTGAAAAAAGAGTCCCATACTTCCAGTTTTTTCTTTATAAATCATTTAAAAACACCCTTCATTCATTTCATTTTGTTTTCATAAGCATTTCTAATGGATGCGGAATTGTCTTCATAAACAATATGATGACCTTGAGATTGCTGGGAGCATTTTCTCCACAAATATGGCAAAAAGCAAAACAGATTCATCCATCTAGGCAGAAAGATTTTGAGCATTTAGCCTTCAAATCACAGCAAACAGCATTATTTGCAGGGCTGAATTACTGAATTAATTTTGTTCTGAAGATGGGAAGAAATTTAATCAAAGAGGTTTTTAAAATATGAATTTATTTAATGCATTTGCCCTGGGATGTGCATGCGGTGGGGGGGGGGATCAAAATCTGCAAAATGTTGGTTGCAACATTGTGAAAAAAGCCCCACCCCTTCTGTGGATGCATGCATACGAAATACAAAAGGGGCTGGATTTCAGCCACAAGACCCCGTCTGCCAAATTGCAGATTTGGAACTCTTCTGCAAATAGAACTGCATTTACCAAAACTTACAAAGCCCACACATTTCTTTTATAAGTGGGATGGAAAGAACCCAAGCATTAAAAAAATTGAATACTGTACTTGAGAAAGGAAAACTGACAAATACATCTGTCAACTGTTTTTTTTAAGAGCATTAGCAAAGCCTGTCAATCTTCTGCCTCTTAGTCTGGGCAGAGAAAACTCCCTAAACAAAAGCATCTGCCTGTACAGCTGTGTTAATGTATAATATTTATGCCATTCACACAGAGAGAAAAAGAAGAAAGGTTAAAAAAATCTTTTTTAGATAAATTAACATTTTTAGAAGTTGCAGCAAATTTAACAGAGTTGTGGGGTTTTTTTAAAGACAAACTTAATTAACCTGCTGCAGCAGAACTCTGACTGTTCACTCTGGCAAAACTCAAGAGAATGGATTGTTGCTGATGTGAATAAATGATTTTGAGCTATGAAGTTTCCAGTATGGATCTTGATTTCTAATAATTTATTAGATGAACATACTGTAACTGCTTTATAGGGGCTGAGCTTCCACACTGTGTAAGCCCATGATTGATTTAACCATGATTTATTGAATACATCAGAATTGGCTGAGCTCTCACAGACACTAAGCCATAAAAATGGTTTTCAAAACACAATGTCTCAGTTCACACTAAATCACAAAGTAGCAGAACAATTATGTTTTAGTGCAGTGCGAAGACCCAGTCATCTGGCTGGTTGCAGAACTACGCTCAGAATTTCTGAAAGGCATATTTTTCAATTTTGCCTAGTGAATGAAACTCTACTTTCACATTTAAAAAAAAAAGAATTTCTCTTATTTCAACCATGATTCTTCTCTAAAATGACTTTTGGCAAGGAGGGACCACCCATTACCTCCAGATGGTGAACTCCAATTCCCAACTTTCCTAATAACAGTCAAACTAACCCAAACAGATCAGCAAGTATTTGGAAAAATCAACAACATCTGAAAAGCCATGCAGCTCCCCATTTGGTAGGGTTACCATTTTGAACAAAATTTTAAAATTTCGAACAATCACTAGATGGCAGCAAAGAGCTTGTGTTTTATATCCCTTTCTTGCCATCTCATGGTCATCTGCATTTTTGCAGATTTACATTTAGTTAACCCACTCCTGCAAGTTCAGTCCAACCCATCCTCATTATGGTGTACACCAACTTCAGGTGTTTTTTTTTTTAATGGCACTAGCACTTAGACTTATATACCGCTTCACAGTGTTTTACAGCCCTCTCTAAGTGGTTTACAGAGTCAGCATATTGCCCCCAACAACCTTGGAAGGATGGAATGCTGAGTCAACCTTGAGCCTGGTGAGATTCGAACTACCAAATTGCAGGTAGCCAGCAGTCAGCAGAAGTATCCTGCAGTAGTGCACTCTAACCACTGAGCCACCATGGCTCCTATTTAAGTTACAGTGAAACAATTTACCATATTTTTCGGAGTATAAGACACTTTTTCCACCCCCAAAAGTGGGTTGAAATGTCTGTGCATCTTATACACCAAATGTTGCCAAAGCCCCACCCACCCGCTGGCCC
>JANHFL010005137.1:114724-126452 GCA_032468155.1 Oxyrhabdium leporinum
ATCCGGGTCCTCATTTTACCTACCTCGGAAGGATGGAAGGCTGAGTCAACCTTGAGCCTAGTGGGATTTGAACCGCTTGATTGAATCAGCAGAAGTGGCCTGCAGTTCAACACTCTAGGCATTTAGGCTGCATTCACTGACATAAGTAAGTAAGGCAGGTCACAGGACACCTGTCTATTTACCCTCAACACTAGTGGTCTGTACTAAAGTACTGTTTTCAGTTGTGGGCACACTTTAACAGGGACACTGCAAAACTGAAGCAAGTTCAAACAGCAATTTGAAAAAATAGAACAGAAATTAAGGACTATTTCCCATAGTAACTACGAGAGGGAATTAGGTGTCCTAGTGGATCACTTCTTAAGTATGAGCCAGCTGCAGTTGCCAAAAAAGTCAATGCAATCCTAGGCTGCATCAACAGAGGGATAGTATCAAGATCATGTGAAGTGGCAGATTGGGAGAGAAAGCTACTTTCAGATTTGCAAAATTCTGTTAATGTAACTTTACAATAAAGTAGAACTAGTACTTCTGGGTGTGCTTCTTGTCTGGATTACCTCACAAGACTGACATTAGTCTTGTAAGACTGCAAGTACATTTCTCTCCCATCGTCTTTATAGCCCAAGAAACAAGGAAGGTCCCTTCTGAGAGATTTGCTACACCCTATTCTTTCTGAGGGCTAAGCTGCCATTTTATCTGACTATTGCCCTGGCTGTGGCTCTTTCTCCTATCTCCCAAAGTCATTCCCACAAACTATCACACACACACACACACACACACACACTGTCATACAGATAGTCCTTGACTTACAACAGTTCATTTAGTGACAATTCAAAATTACAAAAGCCACTACAAATGTTACTTAAGACTATTTTTCACACTTATGATCGTTGTAGCATCCCCATGGTCATGTGACCAAAATCCAGTCACTTGGCAACTGACTCATATTTATGACAGTCCCAGGCTCTTGTGATCATATTTTGTGAACTTTTTATAAGCAAAGTCAATGGGGAAACCAGATTCACTTAACAACCGTGTTACTAACTTAACAACTTCAGTGATTCCCTTAACAACTGTGGCAAGAAAGGTCATTAAATGGGGAAAAATTCACTTAACAAATTTTTCACTTAACAACATAAATTTTGGACTCAGTTGTGGTCATAAGTTGAGGACGACTTGAACTGTGCTGATAAGACCACACTTGAAATACTGAGTCCAGTTTTAATTACCATGATACAGCAAAATATGTTGAGATTCTAGAAAGAGTGGAGAGAAGACCAATAAAAATGATTAAGGGACTGGAAGCTAAGCCATATGATGAACATTTGCAGAAAGTGGAAATATCTAGTCTAAGGAAAAGAAGTGACATGATAGCAATCTTCCAAAGGCTGTCACAGAGTGGAGGAGGTCAACCTATTCTCCAAATCACCTGAGAGCAAAACAAGAAGTAATGGATAAAAGCTTAACAAATAAGAGATCCAACCTAGAATTAAGGAGAAATTTCCTATCAATGAGAACAATTAATCAGTAGAATGGTTTGGGGATGCTCCAACACTGAAAGATTTTGACAGGAGCTTGGACAGCCATTTGTCTGGAATGGCATAGGGTCTTCTGCTTGAGCAGGGGATTGGAGAAGATGACCTCCGAGGTTAGTCTGTTATTCTATATTCTGTATTCTTCCTGTCCCTCAGTTGGCCGAAAAGTACATCAATATAAATTGTACTGTCACCGAGGCTTCTGTTTTAACGGACCTCAGCAATGAGGCTGATAAGTGGTGTTGCCTCTACAGATTTAATGTAGGAGAGTTCCAGTTCAGTGATGGCAATGTAAACCAAGCCTTTGGAATAGAAAAGGGATGAGTAAATTATTAAGGGGGAGGAGGTTCAGGGGAAAAAAATATTACTCAGGCCTGGGGAAAAATTATAGCACTAGAAAGAAATTCAAAGAAACGTGACTTTGTTTGGGTTCAGGTGGAGGGAAGAAAAGCTGTCAGCTTCGAAACTGACAGGTTTCCAAGGTTCTATTATTATTGTTATGGCAAGCTCAGACTCAGATGAGGAGATTGACAACAGAACAGCCTGCTCCAGAGTTACCAGATGAACCGCCGCCTGAGGACTTGGAGGCAGTTGAGGTGGGGCCATCCAGTAATCAACAGGAGTAGCTACTTTCAGTCTTCGAAGATGAGGAGTCTGAGCTGCAGCCTCCACCCAGCAAAAGGACTCACCAGGCAGAGAAGAGAGCAGGGCAAAGGTGCTCTGCAAGGTTCTTCATGAGGAGCTGTGCCTTCCTGTAATAAGCAACACCAGCATTGGTTCTAGTTAAGTAGAGCAGGAAAAATGAGGAGGAGCAAAACTATAGCATCAAAGACATACAGAGCCAGGCACTGCCTGCAGAACAGATCATGAATTTCCTCAACTGCAAGCTCCAAGTTAAGCTAAAGAACAAATGGGCCCAGTTTCCATGCCATGACCTTGAATGTCTATTTCCATTTTCAAGGAGTTCATCAGAAATTGCTTTGAAATCCTGAATATCATTGGTAGAGAATCAGTGGAATTATGGAACAAATTTAAAGAAATCAGTAAGCATGAATGAATGTGAAAAGAGACTGTCAAAAATGAAAAACTTTTCTATGAGGTTTCTCAATGGTCAATACTCTTCCGGCTCCTATTTAACGCTTAGCAACATCAGTATGCTGATGATACTCAGATGCTCTGGTCCGTGCTAACCAAGGGAGATCTCCAAATGCTGTGGAAATCTGGATGGAGAAGAATAGGCTTCAACTTAACAAAACTGAGTCGCTGTATGTGTGTGTGTGGGGGGGATGGACGACTTCCTAATACTGGGAATTTGCTATCTTTAGTTCTGGCTGGGGTTGCACTGCTATGACGAGAACAGTGTTTGCACAGCCATATTAATTTTATTTATTTCTATCCTATCTTTGTTAGTTTTAGAAGTAACTCAGGGCAGCAGCAGACCTTCTTCCTCCTATTTTCCCCACAACACAAACCCTGTGAAATGAATTGGATTTAGAGAGAATGGCTGGTCCAAAGTTACCCAGTTGGCTTTCATGGCTAAGGTGGGACTTGTAATCATGATCTCCCTCTTGCCTTATATTGTTGCCCGTTGTACCCCCTCCTGACCAAACAGCACTGGTCATTCATGCTTTGGTCTTATCCTGTCTTGACTAATGTAATTCATTCTACATGATTTATCTTTGAAGGACACCTGGAAGCTGCAATTGGTTCAGAATGAAATGGCATAAGCAATCCATGTACATATCTTAGATAGGCTCACATTACACCTTTGTTTCACATGCTACACTGACACCTAATATGCTTTTGGGTACAATTCAAGTAGTTAAGGGTCACTATAAAGCCACTCAGAGTATGGGTCTGGGTTATTTGATGGACCACCTGTTTACAATTATCTCTGCTCATCCTACTCCCAGATCTGGCAGGGAAGGAACAGATCCCATTGTTCTGGGTCTCATCCTTTAGAGAGTGCCATCTTGTGGGATCACAAGATGGCTTTTTGTGCTACAGTTCCTGTTCTCTGATACACTGAGCCATTGATATTACGTCTAACCCTCTTAGCCTTTCGGAAAACCATTCAGGCCTGGCTTATTTTCCCAGTTATGAGAAGATAGTTGCATTCAGGTGGTTGTTTGCTAGTTTCCTTGATTGCTACAGTATGCGGTTGCTTTGTTATTAGTTTTTCTTTTTATGTCACTGTCCGTAGAGCTTTTACATTTTGTTAGCTGCCCAGAATTGTTTTTGTGAGATGGCCATCTTAGAAATCAATAGAAACAAGACACCCAGAGTCACCTTGCAGGGGAGATGGGTGGCGTTTAATCAATAAAATAAATTGAAATAAATACCTCATTGTATGATGAATGTACCAAATTTTCCCAAGAAACAGGTTCCCAAAGATATCTGATGGTTATTCTTATTTTTAAAATAAGAATTGGATAGAAAAACAAATCTAATTGTGAAGTACGAGCAATTTCTCTAGTTATTTTCTGTAAATGGGTATTTTAGTATGGATTGGGGCTACTCTGGGAACCATTTTGCTTAGGCCATAATTGGGCTTCACACTAGAGCTTGATAGTAAATCACTGTTCTCCAGACACTTAATCCAGCTGGGCTTGACTTGGCAGAAAATTCAGACATGACCAACCAGACTAGAATCTTTATTGGAAACAAAACTAAAGCCCTACATGCAACAGTTGATTGCCTACTACAAAGTACAAAGAGTGAGACAGCATTACATAATGGTTCTTCCTAGCTTGGGAACCTCTGGGTGTTACTTTGCCAGTTTCATTTTAATAGCAATCCCCCACCCCTTCCAATGCCATTGTATCCATTTGTAAGAATTCCCACTACATGTTTCCATAACTTAAAATACAATCACTTGCCCAAACTGCTTGCCGATTCTAGCTTAACTTATGTTCTGTGACACTTCTTTTTTTATTTTTTTTACCATCTTTCCCCACAATGCACTTCTGGAGGTTGTAATTTTGAAGTGGAAAATGAGTACAAGGATTGACTTCTTAGATACTTTCTCTTATAAAGTTTTTCATGAAAACCTTTGCCCTCTTTGCTGCTTTTTATCATTCCTAGAGATACCACATGCAAGCAATAGCTCAATGCTCTTCATCTCCCTTCTCACTTGACTCTAAAGAGGCTATCCAGACTAAGCTGGATAACTGTTAATTGTAAATTAAGAGGAGGTGAAGAAATAGGGACATTATTTATGCTTGTTGTGATAAGGATGGGAAGTTGCTTTCATAGCTTTTTTTCCTTTTTCTGTTTTTCTTTCTTTTTTTGCTTTCTTGAGCTTTTTATTTCATTTTTCTTATTTTTACTTTGCACTTTCTTTTATTATTTCACTTAAGGCTGTTCACAAACATTTATTTAAAAAAGAGCAGGGAATGAAATAATCTGGGGAATTGGGTTAATAAGCTAAATTCTTCAAGTGGGGCAGACTTGCTTATTAGAGAAATATGAAAAATATGGAATTTGGCACTAAAACTACAATGTAATTCATAATTAGATGGTATTGGCACCCAACCAAAGTTGAGCACATTACATCTGATCATGAAACAAGAGCTATTCAGTTCTTTACCACACCCTGCACTGACCTCCATGAACATAAACATCAAAAACATTCTTCCGAAGGATTTATGCTTTCTGGAAATTGGAATAGTTACTTCTTACTTCCCTTCTTCTGGAAAGAAGGAATACTTACTTCTAGCTCTCTATTCAGAATTTTCAAGATCGCCCCCACAGTTCAGCTATTTGAGCACCCTCCATATGCAGTCATTATCTCTGCTGAACTGTTGAAGGCTTTTTTGAACCTTAATGAATTTTCTCGGGCTCTGGTTAAGTAATAAATCTTGAAAGTCTGAGGAACTGTTGTTCCAGAGAAAGTTAATTTCTTGAGTGGACACATAGCCAACCTTTGACTGGGTTGATGGATTTGCCTGCAGGTCTGTGGTTGCATGTCTATGGCCACCTTAGTGCAGTTGAATACAATCCCAAGCATGTCTTCTCTGGTTATTCAGCAGCTGCTGATCCTGGAACTGGACCAGCAGATTTTAGAGTGGGTTGGCCTCATTCCATTAATGCCTGGGTGTGCATGCTGGCAAAGCTTCACAGAAGGTGTGTATCTGCTTCAGCCTTCCCTGTTGTGCCACCTAGCTCCATTCCAAAGCTGCACGTCTGGCAAACTGCAGTGCGTAGGAAGACGGGTCTGGAGAAGGAAAGAAATGTCTTAGTTTCAAAATGAATGGCAAAATATCTCACAAAAATAATAAAAAAAGAAAATGGCAGTTCTAATAATCAAATTGCTCATCTTTTTCAAGTGTGATCATTCTTCCTGATTCTTTATGCCCCATCTTTGAGCAAAGCACAGGCTAGAGGACACTACTCAAAGGAATTCAGAAAACTTAGTTGTTGTTTAGGTCAAAGCTAATGAAGGTTGCTTAGCAAATTGCTGCAAGGCGTATCAATAAAAAGAATCAAAAATCAAATGTTTGTCTGCAAGTATGAACAGCCAAACCCTTACCTGCATTCATTCCAATTTAGAACTGCTGAAGTGGCATGCAGAATGCTGCTACAATAATTATAGTTTATAACTCTTCTGAATATTAATCTGCTTCTTGGATTTCATCACTTGAAGTTTTGAAAGCTGTATTTTTCCCAAGATGTTTGAAAACAATACAGCTTTCCTAAATGAACTAGGACTTTATCTTTATTCTTTGCTTTAAAAAAAAGAGAGATTGGATAGCCACCTTTCATGGATGATTTAATTGCAGGGGAGTTAGTTTGGGTGATCCATCAAAGCTCAATTTCTATGATTTTATGATTTTTTCTTGGAATGTCATGCTTACCATTTATTATTTATTTATTCAAATATGCCAGCTTCCCAACTTCAGCGGACTCTGCACCACATGCCAAACTAGAAAAAATAAACCTTATGAAAACAGCTAAAAACATTAACTCAGATGGACAGCCTAGACTAAAACAATTTAATATAATAAAACCCAAAACCAACAGAATAAAGCAGGGACTTTAAACAGATAATAAATATCACCCATCAGAGCTCAGGTTTTCAAAGCTTTCCAGAACCCTAAGAGAGATGTCATCCTTATCTTGGGGGAGGCATGTGTGTGTGTGCGTGTGTGTGCTGTTGTTGTAATTGCTTGGTTGTAAATTAGTTGTTTTTTTCATTCAACTGCAATCAGCTAACAGAGATAGTCCGCACTTAACAACCATTTGTTCAATGACCAAAGTTACCACAGCATTGAGCAAATCTGTATGAGTGGTCCTAGAAGTTAGAGTCCCTGCAGCGCCTGCACAGTGACATGATCAAAATTAGACGCTTGACAGCCTGACCATATTTATGACCTCAGAAAGTGCTTCAACTCTTATTTCCCCACTAGCTCTGTCATTGCTTTGCTTTCTGCCACCCCTGCTGCCTGCCCTGTACTGGGCCTTCCATCCTGCTGCCCCTTGGAGCCCTCAACTGACCTTTGCTACTTCCTTCCTTCCTTCCTTCCTTCCTTCCTTCCTTCCTTCCTTCCTTCCTTCCTTCCTTCCTTCCTTGATTGATTGATTGATTGATTGATTGATTGATTGATTGATTGATTGATTGCTTTTTCAAACGGCAACTAGACTTTGTTTTTGCTTGAAGACTTTTCACTTCTCATCCAGGAAGCTTCCAGGAAGCTTCTTCAGTTCTGAATGGACTGCCTTTTGAAAAAGCACCTTTGGGACAACCACGACCTGGATGACTGAGAATCTCCATAGACATTCAAAATATATATTACAATTACAATTAAAAAAAAAACAATAAAAAGCATTAAAACATTAAACATTGAAAAGTCTAATTCGAGTGCATATAAAAAGCAGGATATCGGACCTGTTAATGATAGAGCCAGGAGGCGGGGCCCTTGATGCACGTAGTGCTCTAGGATTAGGAGCGCAGCCATGTTTTTTGAGCTTCACAAAAAGGCTAACAGGGTTGGGGCCTGGTCAGCTAAGAATGGTGGGAATTGACAGGGACAGCAAAGTCCAGGTCAGCGGGGTTCAAGGCAGAGTGTTGGTTCGAATGAAGGGTAGTGGGGGTGCCAGGCATCCAAAATGGCAGAGATGGGAGGAAGTAGGTGGGTGGGTAGGAAAGAGTTGAAAAAGAAGCCAGCACAGCAAAATAGGAGAAATGTGAAGTCCTCACCCAAGGACAGTGCGATCCTGGTCTAACTGTGGTAACTGGGACTACTTGAATTGCTGTCACTAAGCAGTGCAGGAATGTGATTTCTCTCCCCCCCCCAACAACAACCACTTTGCTTGGCAATGGAAATTCTGATCCCAGTTAGGTTCATTAAGTGAACACTACCTATACTTCTTTAGTACCCTGTTATATTATCTCACAACTCTTTTATTACTGGATGCAAACAAGTGGGACACGATTCCACATAATGGAATCAAGTAATCATGATCAAGCTTAAAAATTTGGGTTATCAAAGGAAATTGATACTTTCAAATAACAACATTTTCCTTTATAATCCAACCCTTTAGTAATCCTATTGCTCTTTTTGTTATTCTTTTGCACTGCAGTTTTTGCATTCATTTGGCATGTCCACAATTGTTTTGTTGTTACTGCTGCTATTATTACCTACTCTTGGATATATTGCTATTATTTACTCTTGGATATTGATGTTTTGAGGAATACTATATTCCATTTCAAGAGAAAATGTGGCAAATTTAACAAACAGTTACCATGTAATAAAACACCCAGATAGAGATTTAAATTAAAGATGTTACTTAATAATAGAGCTCATTGGATGATTTGGGCCAGCCATTATCTTTCACTTTAAACATTGAACATCATCTGTATGCCACCTGGAGTTACATTGTGTGAGCTGGGCAACCATATATATTTAATAACAAACAAACAAACAAACATTTTTACAGCTTGCTGTTGAGGAGAGAAATAAAATGACTTCAGAGGAGTCCCTTACATACACTGCCTGAATTTCTGGACAACAGACATACAGGTGCTGTAAATATATAAGGAAGCTGCTATTTGCAAAGTTTATAATGAACAAAAAAATTGTAGGGCCACTGAAGCACATAAAATTATACAAATTTGGAGCAGGATCAGTCCAGGACCGCAAAACCCTTTTTTAAATTAAATGCAAGTATTTTTGCATCCCAGATTTTCTTGCACAAATTGTAAGTGGACTGAATAATTTTAGATACTCACATTTTTTCTTTTTCAATTTTCCATTTCATACGAAAATGTTTAAATAAAATTCATTCATCTTTTACATGTATTAAACTCCTGCAATCACAGTAAACAGTATCTTGCATATTATTTTATTTGCACATGGGTCTACACAGAGAGCGACACACAGATATTTTGATTAGAATATTATTCAGTGCGACCATTTCTCTGCCGTTTCTAGAGAACTGACTTGCAAAATGTGATCAACATCTAAAAATACTCCAGCCTTGTTTCACAAAATGCAGAATTAAGTAAATTCTCACTATGAACCCCAGACTGTTTTTAAAAGCTATGACAAGCTTCCTCTTGGCACAGATTGAGCTGAAGAGAGATGCTTGCTGAAAATTAAAATGCAGAAAGCAGCCTTAAAAAGCCTCTGGACCATAAATCACAAAGCAAATATAACTAAGGCTACTTATTCTCTGGTAAGATAATATAGCACCAGAAGGAAAGGAAGGGAATGGAAATACTTCTTCAGGAGGGAAATAATTATTTGAGAAGATAAAGCAGCACCTGGAGTCCCCCCATTAAAATAATACAGAGACCTTAATGGCTGCACAGTGCTTGCCTGATTTTGAATCAATACAGAAATAATTGGATTGATTTCTAGCAAATACTGCAAAGTTAGCCAATATTTTGAATTGTGTTAGGCTAAAACATGTTAACTCTGCACAATATTCTTTGTTAATTTTCTGTTTTTAATTATACAGCAGGAGGGAATTTCTATATCTACCTACTTAACTACTTGTCTTGAGTTGCAATTTATCAGTTATAATAGTCTTCCCCTTGAGGGGTGATTTGATTGAAAAAAAAATATTGCATCTTTGAAATTTTACATACTGCATTTTATTCTTGTTATTGATCATTCCAGAAAACTATTCTTAGCCTATGCATATTTTATTTATAAATTTGATATTTCAAAATTTTTCATAAATATTCTTTTTATATTTTTCTTCCTTTTTGCATTTTATTAACAATATTTTTTACATTTTGAAGTCTAATGTTTTAATCTTTATTTTAAAGCTAAAGACTTTCATGTTACAAGCTCTTAAAAAATAAGACAGTTATGATGAGAAAGTGCCAACAGAGAAAAATAGGATACAAGAAATCTAAGCCTTTTAATTTCTCACCCTCACCCCCCACACCCCAAAAAAAGCTTCAGGTTCTGTTAAGCAATTAACATTGTATTTACCTTTAACTGGGCTGAACATTTCTGATTCAAACAATAAATAGAGCCTAAAATGATGTATGCCTATAGTCTGGAGGGCAGCCATCAATCCCCATCTTGACTGCAGATGTCCCTGAATGGAACAAAATTGGGCATTTTGCTCTGGAGGATTCCAAACAAAATGCAGACAGAATGAAATTCAGCTAGCATCCATTGCTTCCTCGCCAAAATTCTTGGTGGGAACAATAAGGGAGTTGACTCACATTAGAAGCTGTGATCCACAAGCTCTTTTTAAAATACCATCCCACCCTACATTTTCTGGAAACCTATTGGAACAAGTCTGTTACACTAAATCAGGGGTGGGAACTATGGCCCTTTGATGACTTGTGGACTTAACTCTCAGAATTTCACGCTGGCTCAGGAATTCTGGCAGTTGAAGTCCACAAGTCATAAAAGGGCCATAGTTCCCCAGCCCTCATTAAATGCAAGTCTGATTTTCCCAGGTTGCTCTGGAGCAGTTTATTCAATATAAAGATTTATCATTTGCAGTCTTTGGTCCTGATGTGTTTGTTGCCTCTGAAATTTCGTATTTATTATTTACTCCAGAGGACAATAATGGAGTGCTAAGACAAATTTAATTTTAGAAGGTGAATAAATGAAATTGGCACTGCTTATTTACATGACCATTAGAATGAAGAACTCGAATGCAAGTTTCTACAAGCCAGTTATTGTTTTAATAAGTATGAACCTAGTCTTTCTCCTCTCCCCCCCCCCCCCGCCTTTTATAATCCATTTAATCCTAAAAAAAATAAATCAGGATGTCTTAGAATATCTTAAGCCCGATTTCTATTGCAATGGATATTCTCAAAATAGTTTGGGGGAGAAGTATACAGAAGTTAGTTGGGTGAGGTTTTCCCCATTCTCATGGACAAACCACATCTTGTAGAGAGTTGAGCTGGCTAGGTATTATGGGGTGGATTGATGAGTCAGACTTTAAATCAAAGAACCAGGATGCAACAGGTTCTGACCATGCAACTCAGAAACCAGGAGGCTCTCAGCTAGGTGCAGATAAGTTAGAAGGAGCAGGATGTATTGAGAGGATGAGCTTGCAATTCTGGAGCAGTCAGGTGATCAGTCACCTGTTGCAGAAGCTGATTCAGAGCCTAAGCTGGAAAGATCCTCAGCCCTTGCATCTGTATAAAGATTGAGTAGAACAAAGTATTCAATGAGGTCCCTCAGAAGAGGCATGGATTCGGAAAATAGGCATGCCTGAACCAGCGCTATAAAAGATCTTGTGAGTCAGATTTCTGTTGGCAAACAACTTTTCAACATTTGCATCTACTTGAATATATGGGGGGCTTTTTCATACCTTGGTGACCCCCTGAATTGGTAAAATTACTCCTAGCCACAGTTCTTGGAGTTGTCTACAAAGAACTTTACCTTTTGAAATAAGCTCATTTGTTTTCTCTAAACATACACATGCTTGCATTGTTGCAAGTATCAAGATATTTTATCTAAGTCTAGCCTTAATTGTTGGCATTAGACCAAATTGGCTGCCAACTACCATGAAAGAAGTTCCACCTTACATCAGTAAGGAGTAATTGCTAGCTGAAATTGAACAACAAAAAGAACATCGAGTCCAGGGGTGTCAAACTCAATTTCATTGAGGGCCGCATCAGGGTTGTGTTTGACCTTGGGCGGGGTGGGGGGGAATAGCTCTACATCACTCATGTCGGGAGCACCTGTGGTGGCCAAGTGCTAAGGTAGGACTTCCCTCAG
>JANHFL010005137.1:126552-142018 GCA_032468155.1 Oxyrhabdium leporinum
TAAGAGTATTGCTTATAAGCTGTAAACCGCCCCGAGTCTTTGGAATGGGGCGGTATATAAATGTGAAAATAAATAAAATAAAATAAATAAAACAACATCTACAGACTATGCAAAAGTGACAAATAAACAGGCAAAAAAAAGGGGAACAAAAAAACTCCAGCACCTCTCCACCAGCAATCAGCACCCCGATCAGCATAGATTAACTCCAAAGTTAACATCGTTTACAATCAAGTAAACAAGACCCCAATCAAGAAACTGCCAAAGAAGCCAACAGCAAACAGCCCAACCAAAGAATCTCTAAGACCACCCCCACCAACGCTGACACGCAAGCCACTAGAATACAAAATTGACAGCAAACAGCACTCCTTACTGGCTGGCACTGATGCTGTTACCTAGTTTGGGTAATGAAGTGTCTGCAAGAAAACAACCAAGCTCAGAGAGCAGCAGGGACCCTGAGCTACAAATATTCTCCTTTATTAGAATTGATTCCAAATGTGTGTGTGGGGTGTGTGTGTGGGGGGGGGGGGATAATTGAAGGATCATATTTCTTTGCAGTCATCTGATCATTAGCTCTCTCTCAGAGCTCTTGAGGCCATGGGGGTTTATCTGTGCCCTGAGGGTCATCTGAATCAGGGTGCAATTGGTTGTGGAATCTTCTTGGAACTTCTGCAAGGGCTGCGTTGTAAACTGGAGACAGGTGGTGTCTTATTCCTCCCCATCTGTTGAGGGAGGGGTCTTTAGTTTTAACATGGATGGATCCCTTCCAATCCCTCCCCCCCACCATCTGGTCAGAATGGATGAGAATGGAAGAGAAGCGAAATGTTTTTTTCTTCTTCCTCAAGGAAAAAACAGTCCTTTTTCTGCCTTTTGCAGAAAAAAAAGCACCGTTAAGACATCTTGAGACTTGTAGTATGAGTTCCAGACAAATTAACTATAGTTCTCTAGTCTAAGAGTGCAAACAAGGCAGATGTATTAATGTATTCATCTGAATTTGTAAGATTTTTTTTCAGTACATTAGAAGTTCTGCCTTTGCACTGAGGAATCTGGTGAGGAATCCTCTCTGAAATGGCGAGCCCAGCAGTCATAGGTTGTCTAATATTAAATTAGAGACACACAGAAAATGCTTGGATAGAGTCCCAATCAAGATGAAAAAGCCAGCCTCGTGTTTTAAACCCCTGCTGTCCGGCAAAAAGGCTCATCCAGTGCGTTCCCCAACTCTCTTGACTTTCCATCTGAGTGGCCCTTGGTTCCTGCTCTACAGCTTCTTGGTCTTCTGGTGAGATCAGTGGTACATGGATGGAGGCTCTGCAAGGTGGTTGCATTTTCTGCAAGTTATAGGTTGGCACTTCCCCACCTTTTAATGTTTTTGGTTGTTTTAATGATTTCAATATTTTAATATAATATGGTTGCTTTAACTTGTGAGCTGCTCAAAATCACATAAGTGAGATAGGCAGCTATATAAATGGAAAAAATAATCAATCAATCAATCAATCAACTGAATAAATAAATAAATATTGAAACACACACACGGCCGCCTTTCTGCTTCTTTGCCAGGTCTCTCAACTTTAAGCAGCATATCAAATGCATGGATCAATTTGTTAATTCTATCAAGGAAGAGAGGAAATAAAGCATCTCTGTACTTTTTGCTTGCAACAGTGGTCATTCTGAGTTTCAGCACAGCTCTGCCACCCGCACAGCTCAGTCAACACAACTTGCCTCCTTCACTTTAAGTGCAGTTTTGAATTGTTCCAAGCTGATTTCTTTATTGTCACCAGCAATATTCTCAAACTGCTTGGCTACCCACATGAGCCATTTTGTGTTGTCATCCAGGTTCATGGTTGTTAGTCCTACAAGGTAGATAACAAAGTAACAGAGTTGGAAAGGACCTTGGAGATCTTCTAGTCCAATCCCCTACTCAAGCAGAAGACCCTAAACCATTCTGGACAAATAACTGTCCGATCTCTTCTCGAAATCTTCCAGTGATGGACCACCCACAACCTCTGAAGACAAGCCATTCCACTTATTAATTGTTCTGTTAGGAAATTTCTTTTTGGTTCTAGGTTGAATTTTTCTTTCATAAATTTCTATCTGTCACTTCTTGTCCTGTCCTCAGATGATTTGGAGAATAGGTTGACCGCCTCCTTTCTCTGATAGCTCCTCAAACAGAAGACTGCTATCATGTCACCTAGTCCTTCTCTTTGCTAGACCAGGTCAGTTCTTGCAATCATTCATGTGTTTGACCCTCCAGACTCCTAATCATCTTTGCTACCCTTCTCTGCAATCTTTCTAGAGCCTCAACATCTTTTTTGTACCCTGGTGACCGGAACTGGATTCCAAGCGTGGTCTTCCCAAAGCAGTATATAGCGGTATTAATAGTTCTCATGATCCTCATGCTATCGCTCTGTTGATGGAGCCCAGGATTTAATTGCCTTTTTTGGGCAGCTACAGCATACTGCTGGCTCATACTTAGGTGGTTGTCTACTAGGACTCCAATCGCTCTCACAGCTATTGCTCTTGAGCCACCTTTGTTATTCTTGTGCATTTGGTTTTTCTTGCCCGAGTTGAAAACCTTACTTTTCTCACCACTAAATTACATTTTGTTGGCTAGCGTCCACTGTTCTAATCAGTCAAGAAGTTTCTGGCTCTTGAGCCTATCTTCTGAAGTGTGGGCTACACATCGGGGTCCATACATCTTCAAGTGGCCAAGGTTGAGGAACACTGTACCAGACTGTACTGCAATGAATAAAGATATAAATATAAAGGGGATAAAAAAATCAGTCGGGACTGAACTTCCAGGCAGGAACATCAGAAGATTCTGGATTCAGACTAAACCTTGAGTGGGTGCTTAGTGCAGAGGAGTCATTCTGAAGCTCATCAAGAGAGAGCTGATGCTCACATCTGCTTTTCATTTTTACTGGAGCCAGATGAGGCCAGCTGCAGAAGAAGGCTGAGTAGGCACTGGCTAGGAGCGCCAAATTTTAGGGGACACTGAAATTGAAAAGGCTTCAGAAAAACACAGAAAAAAAGCAGTAATGGTGCAGTGTGAGCCAGCATACCCATTGAAGAGTCATATATAATTTTGCACTTTAAATATGTCTGGGATTGAAAATGACGTGTAAAACTCAAAAAATTGAAGGGGAAACAAAAAGAAACAAGAGGCTATCTTTTTGAAATTCCTAACCAAACTGGAGGATAGGCCAAAGCCGCAGAGTGCCAGAATATGACTTTGGCTCAGATGCCAAAATAGCTAGCTGGCCCTGGACAAGGCTGAGGGTCAGTAACTAGAAACTTAGTCCAGACAAAATTAGAGGCACTAGCTGAATGGGTTACAAACTGGCTGCATCCTTGAGGCACGCTGAATGGGCCCATTTCCTGGCTTGATTGTTAACTAGTATCTTGACTGCTTCGTATATTTATTTTGGAACTTCTTTATTTTTCTTTTGATGTTTTTATTGATTTAATCGAAATAATTATAAGCCACCCAGAATCATTTATTGGGATGGGCAGTTATAGAAATTGGATAAACAAACACCTCCCCCCCCCCAAGCGGTCCGAATAGCAGTCTGGTCATGAGAATGCAGGCAGCTGCTGTCCTTCGGTTCTCTCCGGATTACCCTCATTGGGATTCCTGCAGTCTGATCCATATTGGGCTACCTTTGGCAAAACCCTGCAAACTGCAGGAAGGCTACCAACATTTAAGGCTATCCGTGGTCGCCTGATTAGCATCTCTTCTCTTTATGGATGCTGCGGAGTTTTCAGATCCTTCAATACCTGAAAGTTACCTCTTCTCATAGCAGGCATTCTGGATCCTGAGATTGTCTTTCAACGCTGTTAGATGTACCTAACCCATTGATTTAATGCCCACTCATCAGGCAGTGCTCGGTGGCTTATGAGAGTATTAGAACATTAACATCGGAAGAAGAAGAAAAAAATCATAGCAATAAAAAGACCACACCGAGGGAAATGCAGGTCTCAGGTTTCTTAGATCTAACTCTTACTGTCTTCTCCACGTGTCTTCCCCTCTTCACTTAAATTTGAGCTGCTTGGACTATTGTTGACCAGATAGGTGAACTGACAGTAGCAGCTTTATGGCTCTGGACCATTTCATTGAATCACCTTCTAAGATCTTTTGTTTGCTCCCTTTCGTGTATTGTAAGGCCACAGATGAAAAGTGTGTAGGTGGCAGATGAAAGGACCGCAGCTGCCAAAGGGGGTTGAGCTTCATTCTTTTCCAGGGATGGGAAGCCAGGATGGCAGCTGTCACCACGCAACTGAACCCTTACCTCCCTATGGGACTCTGATCGCAAGACTGCCAGCCCTCTTGGCATTTTTCACTCCTCCCCCCAGGACATCCCTGCTTGTGATTCTCCAGGTGTTAATATTCTATAAACTAAGGGTTGTTCTATAGACACGCATACCTCCCTCAAGAGAAAAACCGAGGATGCAGCGAGTAGGATTACACAGACAATACCAATAAGTTAACACTGCATCAATCCTAAGGGACAGATCCTGTGATGATGTCAGGATTTTCCAGTTTGGTCTTATGGCTTGCAACAACTGTAAAAAATTACTGTAGTACATAATTCATGGGAAGCGTCTGTCCAATCCCGTGATTCGATTGGCAAATTTTGGAAACGTTAACCACAATAGAGTGGAGAGGGCAAGAGAGCTGGAATGACCAAAGGGAGAATAAAGAAGAAGGACCACGTCTCTTGATCTTGACACTGTATTACGAGCATCTGCCTTGTTGTTGTTTTGTTTTTGCAACTGCATCACACTTTTGGCTCACAGTCCGCTTGGGAACCACAGCAGAAGCATATAGACTACAAGGATCACCCCAATGGAACTTCACAAATGTGAATTTAATGAGGCGTGTTATTTCAACAAATTATGGTAACAGTGACTAAAATCTTCATGCTATTTGTTGCCCCAGCTGAGAGTCTTATGGACAGAGTTTGCATTTCACACTAATTGTCAGGAGATTAGAGGAAGCATTTTTCTTTGTTGTTGTCTATTTCAGCCAATTTGGTTAACGTTTTATCTCTTGGTACTTGCTCTGTAATTTACAGCTAAATGATGCAATTCTTATATATTTTCATCTTATTGCCATTTTTACAGCATTGTCTTGAGATTCTATATTAGATTCTGTCTGTGAGCAGGGAATATTCTACCTTCCACATTCCCTCCATGAATTCATTCCTAATGCCGATGGGATTGTGTGCTGCTTAAATTAGTACAACTTCAGAGCCATATTATCCATATTTTCTAGCTCTCAGAAAGAGAGCACAAGAATTCTCCTCCCTTTTCTGGACAAATTCTACTTGTAGAATAACAAAACTCGAAATAAAATTGCTACTGTACTTCAAAATTATGAGCAGGGGACTGCAACGGACATGTGAAAAACGGGTCATTTTCCACTTCAATTGGCTTTGTTTTGTGTCCCAGCGATCTGCTGAGCATGTTGGAAAATCTAAGCCAGCCCAGAAGGCAGCAGGTCCATTCTTCTCCAGATCAGGGAAGCCAAATAATGTGGGATGACAAACCGCGAAGTCACTCTATGCTGAAAGTTGCAACAACTTGGAGAATGAGGCATTTTATGCGGTGAAAAATATTACAAAGGTGATCATTTTGCACAGGCAAAATCAATTGCCTCACATCCACCGTGTGTGGCTTGAAAGGAGGCCACAGGTATCAAAGAAAGAAGATACTGTTTTTTCTTCTTAAAAAACTCAATTATTTAAGCATTTTGACCATTTAGGTCATGTGGAAGTCTTCTCATCAAGTCAAGTAATAACATAATCTTTCACAAAATTAATATGCTCCATTTTCCTTCTCATGGAAATGCCCAAATAATAGGTGGTTTTGAACTTTGCTCAAATCACTGAATTGGGAGAATTAATTAAATCTTCCTATCCAAAGGCTGTATGCAGTTTTCTCTCACTCATCTCAGCTGAATCCATGAGACTCAAATCACCTTTAGTCTGAAAAAAAAGTCTTAAAACAAATGAGTCTGGATAATTCAGACACGAAATTCAAAATGCATTGCAAAAGATAGGAATGGATTACCTGAAATTTCCGCGTCAGAGGAAATTGTCTTTGTCTAGCTCCTTGAAACCTTCCCAAAATAATTTATAGAACTTCTTTTTGACACACATAGAAAAGACATAATGATACACGCTGAACTAAATATCGCAGTGTAGCATTCAGTACCAGCTCTGCAGTAGCCAGCCGCGCTCCCTCGTTCACGAGGGGCTTGCTTGAATTTATGCCACTCCTGTAACAGGTGTTGCTGACTAGCTAAACGCAAAAGCGACTCAGGGGAGGCCAAAACATAATTACCTCAGATAACACTTTTCAATCAAAAAACAAAGCTTGTTTGCTTGTTCAATTCATTTGTTCTTCACCAATTCATTGAACTGAGTAACATAGCAAAAGGACCAAAAATAATTTGTGTTCTACATGAGCATACATTTTTTAATGTGTCAAATAAGCTTTCCATAGAATCTTTTTCCCTGGGATTACATTATTCATCTTGAATTTTAGTGTCTTAAAGGGTGCATTTCACACTTTATTTCTATCTGTTTAGGCTTCCAAACTTGTTTAACACATATCCGATATACAAGAATTTTTATCCTATCAAGTATGGATTAATGATGCTATCAGCAACACAGCTGTCCACAAATAGTCTTCTGGGTTCCTTTCCTGAGAACAAACAACAATGAATAACCATCAATCCCAGAAGCACCCGCCAACTTCCTAGACACTATTCTTACGGTCACTCATCCAGGTAAGAATTCAGTGAGAAAAGCGTAGAACAGCAAGAACTGTAAATAATCGTTCAGTTAATCCAACGACAAGAACAGGATTTTCTGAAATGAACTTTAACATACAACTGTTAAATTAATTCTTTGTTCTTCAATCTTTAATAATAGATATCAATTCAAAGAAAAAATGAAAGCAAACATATTTAAAAACAAACATTTAATTTCAGGCATGAAAATGGCTACAGGTGTATTTCAATTGCTGCTACAATTAAGAAACCAGACCTCTTGATTGTTCATAAAAACCTACAGTACCAAGGAGTAAATGTATCTTAAGAGGCTCTTTTTTCCTTCATGGCTTGTCTTACAAGCTCCACGTCTTTCTGTAACAACTGCTTCAAAATCTGTTTACTTTGCTTTTTAGGATTTCCGCAAAAAACACTCTTGATGGCATCAAGGACTTCCAATGATCTTTCAACAATATCCTGCGCCATCTTTTTATGTGGTGAATTCTCTGCATATTCAGTTAATTCTGGACTAAAGCCATATAATAAATTAATAAATGCTTTTAATTTCCCCATTTCTTTTTCCGTGTCTTCTGCTTTCTTTTCCAGAGACTCAGATGCAGGCAAAACGATGTCCACTTCTGGTACAGATGCAGCTGTTGATGGGGAAGGAGATATCTCTATCTCCACCTTTGTAGCGGGTGGAACTGTTGACGAGGAAGGAGTGATCTCTACATCCAGCTTTATTTCTGCCTCAGATGCTTCGGATGAGAGGGAGGAAGGCAGCTCTATGTCCAACTTCATTTCTGTTATAGGTGGAGCTGTTGATGGGGGATTAAGAAGCTCAATGTCAAGTTTCATCTGCCGTTCCTTCTTCTGCAACAGCTTCCTCTCTGCCTCCCCTGCTAATTCCAGAGCATTTTTTAAGTAACCCTCTGCTTGCTCAAGATACTCATGAAGATCTGAATCTTCTTTAACAGAAGAAGGTGCATTCTTAATGGTTTTAATTAGTGTATCAATTGCTTCTAAGACGTCTAAACCTCTAGGCGTATGATGAGCCAACTTCACTGGATGGCTTTTCTGCTGTGGCTCATTATTGTCTAGTGTCCTATGTAACTTTTGTACATTCTTTAGAGATTCCACTAGACTAGCCAAGGCTCCATTTGTTAACTGATCAAAACTCTTACCTTCTTTCTTAGTAGTTGCTTCTGCTTCCAACTGAACTGAAATGGTGCCCAATGTGTTTCCTGGACTTGGCTCTTCAGAAATCAGAATAACAGACCCACTTGTGTCACTTGGGAGATTTTCTGCGGGACTTGTGTTGGAATGCAGGATAACAGATGCAGATGCGTCATTTCTGAGTTTCCAAAAGGCTGTTGTAGTTGGAGGATTCTTTTTCACCAAGGCAATTGTTCTGGACTTCTCACTATTTTGGGGGTTCACATTCACCCAAACAGTGTCCATTGCTACAGATGGAGAAGTTACTAGTCTGGGGGCCAAAAGAGTTGGTGGTTGTTCGGTTGACAATATAAGTTCTGTGGGGATATTTTTTACCACATCTTGCAAAAGATTCACAAGATCATTCAAAGTTTGCTCTTCCTTTTTTGCTGCAATTTCACCTGTGTTGGAAGGTTCTGTAAAGCAGTAAATAAAGCCATTAAATGTATACCTTGTTTACTTTTTTGTCTTCTGTAAAAGAAACAGCTTTTATGAACATGTCTGCGCTGCTACATATCACAATTTGAAACAACTCAGTGTTTCATTAATAACCATTCCTAGTTTAAATTCAGATAAAATTATTTGAATTCTGTTATGTTTTTATGGCTTGGTTATATATTCTGCTACCAGAAGGGCTCCATGCTCTCAAAAAATAAAGAAGATTATCCATGCAGGCCAGTCCGGTCCGGCTGGAGCTGAACAATCAAATTCAAAGCCTCCCCTTGTATGAAAGTATGCAGACTTCTTGAGAAAGGACATCATCAGGTGTCACCAATTATAGGAAAAAAAGGAGACTAGACTTCCTCATGAACCCCCCCCCCCCCCAATCCAAGCTTGCTCAGCCTTCCGTTCTGGCTGATTGGCCATTAAACGGGGCACTTTTAATTCTTTGTTCAGGCACGTTAAGCGTCTGTTTGTATACTCTTGTGCGTTTCGGACAGAGTATTAACCTGCCTTTTGGAGCAGAACAGCCCTAAATCCTTTATTGCCTCTTGGGCAGAACTAAACTTCTGAATGAGGAAATGCGCATTGTCAGCTTAACCCTATATTATGATAATATAGAGTGTACCAAGTCAGCACCTGTGGCACCCTGATAAGTTTCCTAGCAAGAAGAGTGAGAAAAGACATGTGATGGCTGTTGTTGGATTGTTCTTTATGTGCTTTCCCCCCCTTGTTTAGTTGTGCGGCTTTTCCTCGGGCCCCATCCAGAGAGATGCCGAATGCAGATGGTAAAAAACTGTTGCCTGTCTTGGCTCCTGTGCCCAGCCGCTGTCTTCTCTCCACGGAAGAAACAGGTAGCTGGGATTGCCGGACACATTTTCCTACGAAGTTATAGAGAAGCAGCATCTTTTGAGAATTAGCAAGGCGAGCAGGCAGCTTTCTGGCCCTTAATGCCTCATGTTTGATGGGCTGAAAATGCAGCAGGGTGGGCTAGCTGTTTTGACCTGCTGTAGTTTATCAGAAACCCCATAGACAGTATTTGGCAGTTTCTGTAGCAGAAACGGAACTGACTTGTTATTGACATCCTTTCTCTTTGTTTAGTGCTGCTTTTTGCCAGCTGCCTATTGTCTGTGTCTGTACTTGTTGAGTATTCTTCGGGGATTTTATGAGGTCTTATCAACATGTTGCCACAGCACATTAGTTCCGTTTGTCATCCTTACTCCTTTTTATTTTTTAAAGAGAGTTGCAGATGGATCTTGTTAGTAACAAAAAAAGGGGCTGTGTGTAACTCTCGGCAATATATCTTGTTTCTGTTCTGCAGCAATCCAAATTGACTTTCTGGGGGCCTAAGCAGTGTTCCTCAACAAGGGGCTTCACTGGTTCCTTTGCCAGAGAATGTTCACTTTTGTACTTCTGCTTACACCATTGATCATTCACTGGTCTATTCCTTTAAATGAAATCCACGCAGTTGTCTCTTCAAAAGGCATAGATCCTCTTTTTATAATCCTGATCACAACACCAAGTTCAGGATGACTTAATGGGAACAGTAGGAGTAAAATCTCAGAAACTATAGTGGTTTCTCAGAACTGGAACTTTATTGCAGGATCTCTTGTGTACAGAGTGCCTAATTGCTATCAGTTTCTAGTCACCAGAGGGTTTCTAGTGCCTAATTGCCATCATTTAAAACAGCTCAGAAATCACCAGAGCATTTCCAGAGCATTTCCACTGCTGTCTTAATAGATGCACATCTTCTGGTAAGATATATCATGTATTTCAGTGACAGTTCATGTTTCAAATTGATTGAAGCTTAAAATAAACATCTTTTCATTTATCTTTACAAAAAAAAAATCCAAGTTTTTTTCCTTTTGACCAAATGATTAGTCTTTGTGAAGGATAGAAGGAGTTTGGCTCAAAGGACTTCCTTTGTTAATGCCACCGACTGTTTTGTCTTTTAAGTGTTATCCCAATGGCATGAAAATTGGTTCAGATTAAAAGGCTGTTAATAATATGCATCATGTGGGATTTAAATGTAATGAGGTTTAAAATTATCCAATTATTCTCTGTGTTTGCCTTCATTTCTCTGGTAAGCTAACATCAACTGATGTTCTGTAATTTTTCTTATAGGTCTAAGAAAAATCACTTCCTTGGATTAAAAAGGATTTAACCACTGCTGCAGTTGCAGAGTTATTTTTGTGTCTGAGAACCAGCAGTTTTGTTCTAGAAATTGCTTTAAAACTTGTCAAATGACCTCAATGGCCAGTCTGTTCTCTTTTACTAGCCCAGCTGTAAAGCGCTTGTTGGGCTGGAAACAAGGCGATGAAGAAGAAAAATGGGCAGAAAAAGCAGTCGATGCTTTGGTAAAGAAACTAAAGAAGAAAAAAGGAGCCATGGAAGAACTGGAAAAAGCGCTAAGTAGTCCTGGACAACCCAGCAAATGTGTTACAATTCCTCGTTCACTAGATGGGCGACTTCAAGTGTCACACCGCAAAGGCCTTCCCCACGTGATTTACTGCCGTGTGTGGCGTTGGCCTGATTTGCAGAGTCATCATGAGCTGAAGCCATTGGACATTTGTGAATTTCCTTTTGGATCTAAACAGAAAGAAGTTTGTATCAATCCATACCATTACAAAAGGGTGGAGAGCCCAGGTGTGTTTCAGTGCCTTTACCCACCCAAAACAGTTGACTTGTTGCGGAGCAGCAAATTGAAAATGGGAGGGGCAAATTGGTACATGGGAATTGCATCTGGGAACATTGATACTTGTAGATCAGAATCACACGTTATTACATCAACCCTTGGTTTGCTTTTACCATGACTTGTTGAGCATTCTGTAATAGCCAGGTCCATAGATGATACAGCTGTCCTTTAAACCATAGTCTACAAATCATGCTGATATAGCCATCGCTTTAAACCAAAACAAAACTCCATATTGGCATAATGAAATATGTGAACCCTGCTTTTGATTGTTTCCTCCCTGAACTTTATGCTATTTGAAACTATTGGTGATAAAAAAAATATCAATTGATTTTATAATTGTATTGTTAAATAAGATAAATTTTCATAGTAATCTTTTAGTCTTTTTTCAATAATCAATACATAAAGTAATTTATGTATTGATTGACAATCTGGAAAATATTTCCTAAAATATTTCTTTTTCACATGTTCTGTTATTTAACATCACATTTGTTCAATCATCTTGTGCAGTTGTCTTAGTTAATGCAGAGAAGCTTTGTGTTGCATTAGAGTTCTGTACAATTTTAGTTCAATTGCAAATGGATCGATCACTCATAATCTTCATAGGGTTTGCACATTTTCAAATCCAAGAACTTTAGTGGGGAACTTGGATAGAATTTAAGTAAAATGGGGAGAGCCCAGGGCAAAACCTCTTGATTCAATTTAAATATAAGACATAATTCTCATGCTTTTAATGATTTTCACTTTTGTTACATTAAAAGTTATAATTGAGCAACAATTTCAGGAGGAAATTTGGGGGCCTCAAGACTATGGAACAACATCTGGCCTTGTACCATCAAGTTGTACATTTCGGTAGTAACTTTTTTCCAAGTAGAGAAACAATAAGTTTCTGGCATATGCTTCTTTCTTTGTACTTTTACTCCTCAAGAGTTAATTATGACCTGTGTAAATCTTCAATACTATTTTAATATGTTTTCTTCTTCTTTGTTTTCAGTTTTACCTCCAGTCTTGGTGCCAAGACACAGTGAATTTAACCCACAGCATAGCCTTTTGGTTCAGTTTAGAAACTTAACTCACAATGAACCACATATGCCACACAATGCTACCTTTCCAGATTCATTCCAACAGCCCAACAGCACTCCGTTTCCCATGTCTCCAAATAGTCCATACCCACCATCTCCAGGCAGCAGTACCTATCCAAATTCTCCAGCTAGTTCTGGACCATCTAGCCCATTTCAACTACCAGGTAAGGACTATTTGTATGACAAACATTGAAAAGTAGAACTTTTATTATAAAATCAGAGGAAATTAGAATTACATTTAGGTTATGCTCTATTTGTACTCCAGTTGATTAAATAGAGATTGATTGGGAGATAGAAGCAAAGAGAGATAAGAGGGAGAAAAGATTGTAGAGGTTCCAAGAATAAATCTAAAGCAGAAATTAGTGGCAGCAGTAACTATGTAGTAAAATAAGTTTCAAAATGAGAAACATTTTATAGAAACACTTTGATAGAACTCATTAATATCAAGAAAACAGCTTCCAAGTTAATATATCAGTTGGAAAATATGCTAGTGCTTCTTTCTAATCGCAAGAAACTGAAAGGGAACTTCTGCTACATGAAGCAAGATAGATTGTGACAAATGACTGACAAAGAGAATGAGGCCCACAGAAACCTCAACTGAGAATGAAGAGAACATTTTCATGATAGAAAATTGTTAGATTCCAAACAAAAATGAAAAGAGGTGGAAAATGACAGAAAATACAAGTCATGATTATTATTGAAAAAAAAATGGATAGTTCAAGGTAAATGTACTAATACTGCTCAAATATTCTTTTTTTTCCATTTGTAGCCGATACACCACCACCTGCATATATGCCTCCTGAAGACCAAATGGGTCAAGATACTTCACAGTCTATGGATACAAGCAATAGTATAATTCCTCAGATAATGCCCAGTATTTCGAGCAGAGGTGAGATAAACTTGTAACTTGATAAACTTGTTAACATTTTGAAACTTTTTGATAATTTGCCACTTATGATCTGAAGGAAGAAGATAATTTTTTGTCACACCTTTTATTTAGTTTTTGAAGTGCAGCACCTTGCACTGTCTTGTCTACATAGGATGAGATTGTTACTTTTAAGACTTTGGTCATTACAGATACAGAGAATTTGTTGACTAGAAAGAGGAGCATAATGTCATCTGATCAGCATTTTACCCTTTTCATCTGAATCATGGGTTCAGAAAGGGTGAGGGAAATACAGACCTGAGAGTATTTTGTTTTAAAAAGCAAGTTGCAGTTAAATAGAATTCAAGGGATAATTTTGAGGGTTTCACACTGTTAATTCCCATATATAAGAAGTTGAAACTGCATTCCAGGCCATTTATTTTCTGTGTTGCAAACCGCTGATAAGAGAAGGTTCAAGGCTATGCCAAGGAGAATAGCTACTTGGAATTTGCAAAAGGATAAGATAAAATAAATATCGTTCATTTGTTGTAATAGTAGTAGCATAAAATTATTTCTTGATAGGAATGGAACTTTTTTTAATGGATATCATTTAACTATAGGCCTGTTCTTCAAAAGAGCAGCAAACTTCTGTCGAATGATTCAGCATATATTAAGCTTGCCAGCTGTGAAAAATAACATTAATTCTGTATTATTTTTGTTTGTAAGTGAAAATCTTTAGCAAAAAATATTTCTTAAACAATTTTAATTTTAGCTAAAGGAATAAGTTCTCTTAAAACAGTTTAAGATGATTTGCTGCTGTTCTTTCAGTTACTGTATTTATACCACACTAATGAATTCAGGATCCTGAAGTAACATTTACCGTCTATAGTCTACTGTTGATGGTACGACCTGTTGGGAAAATTTCTGCAGGAATATAACTGAAGTTCTTTAGCAGTAAGAAAAATGCGTGCTTAATGCTGTAGGCAGGAGGCTGTAGATTCTGGAATTATGACAGGTATTTCATGTTTGTTCGCAGATGTTCATCCTGTGGCCTATGAAGAACCCAAACACTGGTGTTCAATAGTGTATTACGAACTAAACAATCGTGTTGGGGAGGCTTTTCATGCATCTTCTACCAGTATCTTAGTAGATGGATTTACAGATCCTTCTAACAACAAAAACAGATTCTGCTTAGGTTTGCTCTCCAATGTTAATCGTAACTCAACAATTGAGAACACTCGGAGACACATTGGAAAAGGTAATCCTGAAGTATGCTTATATGATTGTAAGAAGACTGTGTTTGCAGTTAGGATAAATTAAATGTAATAGTACAGTTTTGAGTAATATTATGCCACACGGAAAAGTATTATAAATCTGAACAATTCAGCTTGAAAACAAATGTCAGCTTGATATTTTAGAAACTTGGTTAATGAAACATTGCATCAAAAAGTTTCTATTAAGACTTATCACTAAAGATTTAGTGGTAAACAAATAGTTAATTATTTTCTAATCTCTTGTACTCGGTGTACGTATTTAAACTTATTTGTACAGATATCCTGGCTCTTTCATAATAAGTCATACTGAAAATAAAACAAAAGTTAAGAGCTGAAGGGGACAGTGACAGCTAAATGTGACAGGTTATTTTTCTTGTTTGAAATACCAATTAAGGAGAAAGTGGGTGATAGAATTGCATAGTCCCTAAAATATCCTTGAATATAATTGTGATACAAAGGGTGATTTGTCAGAATGCACCCAATGCAAGGTATCGAATCTTCTGGAAAAATGAGTTTGCTTCTGGATTTAATTTTGCATGTAGAATTTTAAGAGACAGCATTGTTTAATGTCAGTTGGTTTGTTACCTGCACCTGTTCCCGATGAGAGCAGACAATATGCAATATGGATTGATTTTAGATAGAATTTTATTAGAATGCACTTTCCTTGGGACTATCTCTGAAAAGCTTTTCAAAACAGCATTGGGTAGCAGTGAGCAACAATGGATGCTAACTGGCAGTACTCTATAAAGACTTGTTCTACAAGGCATGCAAGTTCTTTCCAGATACAATTCAAAGTGTTGGTGATGACTTAAAATCCTAAAGTCCGTCTCCCATTCTAGCTTGCTTGCATACTAAGCCCAATTGATGAGACAAGAAAAAACAGTTTATCATTTATTTATTGAATAATTCTATCATGTACTGAGTGAAGGAAGATGAGGACATCTAGTGGTTAGGATAGTTGGTGTTTGAAATGATACACTTGACATATTTAAACAACTGGAAACAGTTGGAATCCTTTCAAATAGAAATTCAGCTAGGGTTCCTAACAGCTGAAAGGAAGAGGCTATAATCATTTTTGCAATTTAACTGTGTTAAATATTTGGGATTTTTCTCCTTCTAGGCGTTCAT
>JANHFL010005137.1:142118-153721 GCA_032468155.1 Oxyrhabdium leporinum
TTGGAATCCTTTCAAATAGAAATTTGGCTAGAGTTCCTAACAGCTGAAAGGAAGCTATAATCATTTTTGCAAGTTAACTGTGTTAAATATTTGGGATTTTATTCCTTCCCCTAGGCGTTCATCTGTATTACGTTGGTGGGGAAGTCTACGCCGAATGCCTGAGTGACAGCAGCATATTCGTACAAAGTAGGAATTGTAATTATCATCACGGATTTCACCCTACAACTGTATGCAAGATTCCCAGTGGCTGTAGTCTTAAAATTTTTAACAATCAAGAATTTGCTCAGCTTCTAGCTCAGTCAGTCAATCATGGATTTGAGGCAGTATATGAGCTCACCAAAATGTGCACAATTCGAATGAGTTTTGTAAAGGTAAGACGTGGCATATTTGTTATTTATGATACTGCACCTGTTTGAAATATATCTGGAATGTATTATGTATGACTGAAATTTTAACATATAACAGATTTTGGCAACTTCGCTATATTTAATTAGCAAATTCTCAGAGTTAATTCAGCATTTCAGATTTATTCTTTGATTTTACACAATGAATAACAAACACTATTTCATTTGCTAAATCTATATAGCTTATAAGGATGTGAATAGCTTATAAGGATGTATAGATAGTAGGATAGATGCCATAAGATATACATAGGAATGTATGGATAGTTGGATAGATGTCTTTCCACATTATTCAATTACAGGATGAAATAAGGATGAAGATTACCCACTTCATTCTATTGACCTAATAAATAGTATTTCTTCTTTCCCACAAGAAAAATGGGGTGGGAATTTGTACCTATTTGGGGGATGATTAATTACAATTCCAGAACCATTTTTGAGTGGTCAGTGTTGATTGGGATTTCTGCCAAGTTGTAGTTTTGTATTGCTATCGTGCCCATCATAAATAAAAATATTATAAATTGTGGTCCAACAAAACTAGGAGACATTAGGGATTGATGGTTTAAATGATGTGTTTTGGTTGAGTGGAATGGAGATAAGCATGACATTCTTCAAACCAAATCCTTTTTAAAAAAAATAGAAATTCTTGTATTAATCACTTCTTTCAGTGTCTAATTCTAATCTAGTTGAATACATATCATTCTTTATAGGGATGGGGAGCAGAATACCACCGACAAGATGTTACAAGTACCCCGTGTTGGATAGAAATCCATCTTCATGGGCCTCTTCAGTGGCTGGATAAAGTACTTACCCAAATGGGCTCCCCACTTAACCCTATTTCTTCTGTTTCATAGTGCCAAAGTATTTCTTCAGCAACCACAATTTTAGTGACCATTTTCTAATTTTCCAGAAGCTTCCAGTGTGGATTCTGTAGGAATACATCATAAGTTACCTTTCTTCTTCTACAAATGACCAATTCCATTGTTTTATCATCATTTTCCCTTTCATTTCATATTAAGACTGTTCAATTTGGAAGAAAACTGAAAAATGCAGAAACTGTTTTACCTGAGCTATACATATTTGAACAACTTTTGATTCCACTGGAAGTATTTTAACATGTTTTCTGAGGACACATTTGTGAATGATTTTACACAATGAATAACAAACACTATTTCATTTGCTAAATCTGTATAGCTCCAATTTACCATCAGTTTTTAATATTACTATATGGTGGTGTGGATGATCTAAACCCACAAAGAGCTTTATTATACCTAAGATTGCCTTTAGCTTAAATATGACCTCAATATGTACATGTTGACAAGCACCTGTTACAGATAGTGATAACAAAATGCATTAGAGCAGACTCTCCTTTAATCAGTAGCAAAGTTACTTTCATCACAGTTCAGTGTTGCCTTCATAATTTAGTCCTGTACTCAGATCAAAGTCCAGGGAGATTCAGATGAATATGTGTAGGATTGGTGCTTAACAGATGTTTTATCCAGGGTATGCACTATTTGAGGCAGTCAACATTATTTTAATACAAAACACTAAAATGCTGTATATTACATTGCCAGAATGTGCATTGTGTTTTATATTTTATTTTGCATTTTTGTAGAAAATAGTCTGGAGGCTTCCTAAAAATTTACATTTGCTAATTTTCAATATTTTTTCTTTAATTATTATTTCTGTTTTGGGGAAATTTAAATTTTACCTAGTAAGTGTTGTAAAACGCTTGCTCTTTGATTGCTGGAGAAGCTCATTCTCATAATGATTTATGAGAATATTGTCATGTGGGTGACTGGAAGTTGTATGATGTACAATAAACTTTTTTTTATTGGCAAGGGCTACATTCTTTCAGGAGTAATTTCATGGAGGCTATATACACTGATTGGTGGGTGACATAGCAAATTGTCTCTTGCTATCACACCACCACCCCTTTTAACATCTTTATCTTTTCTGTCTTCCCTACCTTCCCTTTACAAATGGGCTAATGATTCCTGCTAAAGGCATATATTGAATACATGAAGCACATATACTGTTCATGAACCTTAATCATTCATACACACAGGATTTCTTGTATAATTTAACAAGAGCTGGCAATCATCTGGATCATATTTAGAATTATTTTGACTAAGCCAATGGAAAGAAGATAATGCATGGTTTGTCATGGGGATACAGGTGTTTATTAAGCATTATTTGTCTCCAGGAATATTTTGATTCTTTGGACTAAAGAAACAATATATTAAAGTCAACACCCATTACAAGTTAAAGTAAAGTTTAAATTGAAATGGAGATGAAATTTCCCTAAATCTGTTCGTCTGATGCTCATCTATGCAATCGGTAATTGGTTGAAACTTTGGCTTTAAATATATAATCTTTACTTGAAATTTCAGTTTTCAGTGGTAAATTGTTGAAGGCTTTCACCCCTCCAAAAATACTTACACTGTTTTAATTTTCTTCCTTGGACATGGAAGGCAATCTGTGTCAGAAGTAGCTCTTGGATATTTTTTTTAAGTTACTATTTTTATTTTGCCCCTTCAATGCCAGGAATTAAAAGGGAACTTCTCACAACAAAGTATGAAATTTTGCATGGATTCTATCCAAGCTATCTGAGCTCAAAAAGAGAATTTTAGCCAGTGTGATTGTGAAGAGAGCCTTCTACACTATATAAGTGATTGTATCCTTCCGTCTTGATGCTTTAGCATCCTATGTGTTAAAATAATCAAGAACATATGCAGATCCATAGTATATGTTGGCACAAGGCAGGTATCTTTTACCCAATTTTGACTGAGAGTTCTTACGTGCTTACCTAAATATTATGTTTGGTTACATTTAGTAATCCTAAAATTCTATATGGAGGAAAATGTCTTACAAAAGTAACTTTGTATAAAATGAGGGAGAAGGTAGATTGGGAAGACCCATCCTAGGTCAAATCAAAGGCCTCTCCTGTTTGTATTTTAAACAACTCAAGTTGTTCTTTTTGTTTTGTTTTTACTTACAATATCTAGTCACCACAATTAGTGCCTTTTAGAATTTGTCTAAACTCCAAATATTTATAGTTGTGAATCTCATAATTTTATCTGCCTTCTTTGTTATACTTGATTCAATTTTAGTTCATGACCTCATATTCTATTAAGAAAAGGTTTGGTACAGTGATCAGAAGTGCTTAGACAAAGTATGGCAATATTAACATATTGGCAATTTAATTCTCTGTTCATTTTGTAATATGCCCAGCATGGAATTTGCTTTTTCAAAGTAGTTGTTCTTTTTTATTTGACATATCCATTGCAATCCCAAGAGACTAATTATTCCCAACTCACATGATATGGTAATTATTTCAAGGCACTTCTTAAGTTAAATGAGTGTGTTTGGAGTCCCTGAATTGAATACAAGTTCCTCAGTTTTTGAGAAATTAATAGTTAATATGGGAAAATAGAAGATATGAGACTAAAGTTGGCTTGTTTGAAATGTAAAAGAAAGTTAGGCCACGTGGCAAGGAGATTAGTACTGTTCCCAATTAAATACTTGTAATCTTGGTTGATAATTTTTGTATTTCAATAATCCTGCTATATGCTGGTATTTGAAATACCACATCCTTGTGTATTCTATGGCAATGCCTTTGAAGACTAGTTCTAAATTCTAGGAAAATATTTTACTAATTTTAACGTTACAGTTCACAGTTTTAAACTTGTGATTCCTGACCAGAGAAGGTGCAATTTGTAATGCATGGTGATATTATCTTAAGAATGTAAGAATAGAGCACTGTAAAGTTAAGGTCTATCTTGCCCATCATTCTATAGGAAGGAATTAGATGATTGTATTAGTTTGTAAGCAGGATAAAGCAATTGCCCTTTGCTATAATTCTCTATTGTCTTATCATTTAGAGCTGTGCTATATAATTAACATGGTTAGTAACTGTTAATCTTGTATGCAATCATTTTGTCTGATCCTTCTTAAAGCCATTTAAATTGCTGGATAAAAGGATGTTAGTAGATCAGGATAGTGTGTTCTATGGTAACGGGGTGAAAAAAATGTACCTTTCATATTTGGTCTTCGATTCAGATACGTTGAGAGAGAAGTAGATGACAAAGTTTCTTCAAGGATAAAGAATAAAATTGTGCACATATTGTGAGAAAAGATGTTTCTGAAAACAAGTTAAAATTTGAAAATTCACCTTATAAAGCTCATAATATAAGTGTTGCTAGTTTCTGCTAAGTTCTAAAAAGCAACAGCTTACTCCAGAGTTACTTGCTTTAAACGGGAGAAGTAGAGATACTGTTTTGCTGGCTCTTTCTTATTTTAAGAAGCTGCTTTTATTGAATATCTAGTTAATTCTCTGGGAGTTCTGAGCAGTTTCTTCCTAGTTAAATGAATGGGAACTATAAGGAGTGCTAGATAGATTATGCTAGTTACTCAATCTTTCCCAACCTCACAGCTTCTAACTAGAATTTGTAGAAACCCATGCTGGCTGGGAATTCTAATTTCTAAAAAAAATCAGATAGCGGAAGGTTGCAACAGTATATGTGTTAGAGACAACAACAGAAATCTTAAATCAGGACTGTCAAACTCCCGGCCCATGGGCCGGATGCGTCATGCGCTGGCCATGCCCATGCCGGTTTAGCGTCCTGATATGTTACGGGATGCCGCTGTGACAACATGCATTTGACACCCCCGCTCTAATTTTTTTGGCTTGCAGTTGATTTTACTATAAATCAGTAATCCAGGTAATAATATCTTAATAACACCTTCCAGTAGAGTCATAAGAACTCATTTGCAGTTTTTCTAAAATGTTTAGAATCTGGGTAAGAAGCCCTTTGTGTTTTTTACTGTTCAAGCCATTTATATATCATTAGGTACCAGAAAAATGGACTTTTTGATGTATTTTGAGTTGTGGGCAGCAGAAATTATTATGTGATTTTGCATGCAATTTCAACCAATTATTGCCATCAGAATATATGTAGTATTCTTGTAGCAAATGTATATTTTTGGACTGCATCACAGCAATAAGTTAATATCTGATTTTCCCTTATTTCTCTGCTGAGACAAATGTATTAAACATTATTGCAACTCTCTTGTCTTTTCTGTTATATCTTACACTTCCCTTCTGGCAATTTGGGGCTTTGTATACACAGTTTGGTTTTTTTCACTTTTTGTCTTTTCGTTGGTAGCTTTTGTTTAAACTTTGTGTAGCTATAGTCAGAAGATAATCAGTGTTAAATTTAGGCCTATAACCAGTAAAAGTAAGCTGCTTTACAATAAACCAGTAATTATTGTCTTTCCATGATAATACAGAATAGAATAGAATACTTTATTTGGCCAAGTGTGATTAAATACACAAGGCATTTGTCTCCGGTGCAGAAGCTCTCAGTGTACATGCAAAGCAACAGAGTAATAATAATCATAATAATAATATCAATAAGATAAGAGTAAAGAAGATAAGAGGATAATAGTAATACTATAGCCATACAACATGGATAAATATACATAAACATTAGACATATATAAGGATAAAACTGAATGTATGTTCAGATTTAATCCAAATCACAGTCTTAACTGTTTAAATTAGTATTTGTTTTGAATAAAACAGATACTTTCATTTCTTACTGTGCATTATAGAAATCTCTCTTAGCCATCTTTATAAGAGATGAGGCAATTCTCCATGCACAATTATCTGTGAGTTGCACCTATGCTAAAGAGTTTTTATTTCATGGTTATTAAAAGTGTACTAGGCACTTCCTCTCCAGATATTTTTTTAGTTTGCTCTAAAAATGAATTGCAGTAACTAAATTGTAGATCAATTTGGTTAATTCAATTGGAAGCAGCAATATTGGATTACAGGCCTGCTTAAAAGACCAAAGTGTGCCATGAAAATTAGAACATACCTTAAATACTTTTATTTCATTTTCCTAACACACTGTAAGTTCCACAAGAAGTAAGGCTGAATCAGGAATTGTAATTTAATTACTTTTGTATCAGAGTACTTTTTTTTTTACTCAATCTACTTTTTTTTAAAGCTCAGCCTAACAATTTACATAGAATAATGGTGGGCAAAACTATGTAACAAGAGTTGTTGCTTGATTTATTTAACTATGGATATGTTCCATAGTGTTACTGATGATTACTTACTTCTTGCCTCTTGTAGGCTTTATAACTGGAAAAATATTTTTTCAAAGTCTTGCTTGCTTAAGCTACGTTATGGAATAAGAAAAAGTGTTTGTTGCCTGAATTGTTGCCTGGTAACAATATATTTAATAAAATATTTCAAACTATTGCATTAATAACTAATGTGACTTACTCCTGTGTTTTTGTTAATACTTTTGAGAAACTGTAGTCTGGATTCATAGAGTAGTTTATATTCTTTAAATTTCCCTTCCTCTGCTATTTAATTCCTATTATTCTAATGTATATCAGTGTATATTACGGATGCAACTTCTGTACTGTTTACTTTGTAAGATACATTATTTCAACAATACATTTTACATTCATTCTTTGAGCATTTCTGCATTTGATCTTGACTGTTAATATGGTTATTATAAATGAAGCAATGTCCTTTTAAAAGGTATTTCCAGTTTTGTGTAAGTAGAATTTTGGAGATGTCTCAAGTGTAGCCTTAAAAAGTATCTTTCTGAAAGTTAATCTTCATCTTATGGGTTTTTTTAGTTCTATTTCTTCTCCGCTACAAAGAATTCAACTCTTTATTAATATTTGGGTATATTTGAGAGCATGCGTATATTAAAATGCTTATACTGAGACTATGAGATAGATAGTGGAAAACAGGCAAAGGTAGGAATTAAGAATCAATTGGTGCTCGAAAGGCTTTAAAGGATTGGTTTTAGTAATAAGCATTAGTAGACAGGCAAGAACAAAACATGAACCCTGCTGGACCTCTTGGCAAACAGGTACATAACTTAGGTGTCATATAACCAGATAGAATGAATGCTGTTGCCATTATTTCCTGAGCCAAGCTGCTTGAATTGCCCTGGGAGGAATTGTGGGGGAAGAAAAAAGTCAAATGTTTGGGAGAAGCCTAAACAATAAATCATAGATTTCTTGCTTAGATCCAATCCTTTTGGCTTGAGCCTGGGTAAAATGCTTTACTGAGCTAGTTTCTGGCATATAGTGCTTGGAGATCCCATTCTGTCATGCTTCCCATCTGGGATGTGGCAGCCAGCCTATTCTCTTTCCATACCTGTGGGAAGCTTAGTTTGCCAAGGAGGTAGTTATGATAATGTTCTGCTCTACTCCCTAAGTTGTTCTAGAAAGAAACTGAAAATTTTCTATCAATGTTTTCTATCATTAAGGGCGCCTAAATTAAAAAAAAGCTTATCACTTAATCCTTCTCAGTTCATTTCAAGAAAAGAATTCTCAATTATTTCAACCAAGAGCCATAAAATACTAGGGCCGTTATACCTTATTGCAAGATTGGTCAGATCACTTCAGTTTGACAGACTTATTCTTTTAAGTCAAAGTAAGACAATTGGACACGAAATTGGGTTTCTCTGTACTTAGAACTGAGAACCAGGATACCCGAGACTGCATGGCAAGAATTTTTCTCCCATATCCGAACTAAATCTACAATCCTTCCACCCAAGGATTCAAATATCTTTTCTTCTGTGCAGGAGTTTAACTTGGGTATGGGGTCACCATTTTGCAACCACTCACAAGAGTTTAAGATACTACAAATATATAACCTCCAATTACCCATACATCTCCTTTTGAGAGAGTCAAGGACAAACCTGCCAGCACCTGGAAGAGGAGTGCCAGGACAAGAGAGGAAGTTGAATCTAAAAGACGGTTGGAGAGGTGGATCTTTGATTTCTTTTGGGTGGGGAAAAACCTGGAACTTCAGATTCAAGTTTTTCCCAGGTGTACCAACATTATTTCTCTAATAAATTCTTACTTGGATATAATTGTGTCTGAGTGCTGAATGGACGAGCGGAACTTGGATGGAACCCTGACATCAAAGGCCACTGAGAGGTTAAGAGCATGGATAGTTGCACTACATCCATTCTGCTCCCGCCAGAAGTCATCTACAAGCATTATCCATGTTGCCTCAGTCTTGTAACCCAGCCTGAACCCTGACTGAAATGGGTCCCATTAATCTGCTTTATTCAGGGTGCTCTGAGAATTAAAGACAATGTATAATGTCTTCTGTTTCTGGTGCTCTACAAACACATCTTCTCAAAATATGGCACTTCATGAAATATCCATGATATATATCCATATCTGATCATTCTAGCTCCTTGAATCTTGCTCTGCTAAGGGCTATAACTAACCAAGAAGTTGTTAAATTTTTGGAAAAGTTGGCAAAGCTAACAGGTTGGTTTTTGTGAGATCAGTGGCTATACAAGTTTGATAAACAAACAAACAAAAAATAAATAACCCAGTACTATCTCCACATTTAACTGACTGTACAACATCTAGAGATCTGTTACTGAGTGATATAAAAGAGCAATCAATAAATACAGGAAAATATAATTTGCAGTGGAAAACTCAATTATTTTTCCCCTGGGTGAAGCTATGGAAATGTAGACGTTTTTGTTGCATCTCATCACCTTATTTATCCTTCTCTCTTCCTCCAACTCATGTACCAAAATAAAGGGATTTATTGTCAGTGGAAAATGGGCATTAGATGCTTCACTGAGCCAGTTCTACATTTGATACACCTGTCAGAAGGTACAGATAGCAGCAGAAGGATATTACTGTAAATCCATTAGATAAATTAACTGCATTAGAATGATGCGCTCTTTCTCCCAGCATATGGATGAAAGAGGAAGACATGAATTGGCTTCCCTTCTGCATTTTCTCTGGCAAGAGCTAGGGAGAATCACATGGCTTTCTTTCCAGACGCCAACCTCCAATTCTTAAGACCTTCTTTCCAAAGGCATTTCTTTATTTCAGTGGTGGTAACTGCAAACAATAATATATGTAAAAACAGGACAGAGTCAACATATAGACAGAGCTAACAGATTCCCTTTCCCTTTTGTTCTGAAATAAAATGAGGGTTTTTTTAAAAAAAACTTTCTTTTTTTATCTGTGTTAAGCTATTAACCCACATGGCTGAAGACTTTGGTTTTTGTGGAATTCTCTTCTCAAAATAATAGGATATTATACCAGTTGGGGCACAGTGACAGCAGGATTAATCGGTGATCCAAAGAAGGCATACAGTTTCTGGAAAGCAGAGATTAATTCATTCAACTTGCAAAAATAAAAACATGTATAGGTGGAAAAGAATAGGAGCACAATTTAGAAATAGGACTGTAGCCGTGCATTTTAGATGCTTTTAAATTCTATAAGTGAATATTCTTTCATTACTGGCAACCTCCCTTCTGTCTCTTGGTTTAGCATATTAAAATGTGGGCTAATAAAAAGATTTATAGAATTCCAAAACCTGCTTTTTAAAATATGTGCTTTCTAGCTGGTTCTAGTATAGGTATTTACAGAACTATCTTGCCTGGCATCTGTATCCAATAAATCAACCAGAACTGAACAGTTGCTGCCGTTTATATTTTCAAAGGAGTAACAGGCTGTGCAACCCAATAGTTCTATTTTATTACCCAGCCACATCTAATTACCTCCACTTATTCAGCAGATTAGGTATAATAATAACAGTCAAATTTTATTGCACTGTTAGACTTTTCCTTTGTAAGTTGAAAATGGATTTATAGCAGAAGTTTTTGCAATGCTGAATATATGTAGCAATGCCTTTCTCTGCGGCTAAAATATTTCTATTATGCTTTCTCATAAGTACTGTAAACTCATTCATTTAATGTTCTGCCCTTTCCAATGTTAATTAAAAGTTACTTGAGTACTGTTTCTGTCCACATTATTACTTCCTGCTGACTTTGGCTAGGGAAATGCTATCTCAATGTGCCAACTGAATTCTTAATTCTTCAATGTCTGTTTGTGTTCAAGGAATGCATTTCATTGTTCTTTTCATTTTTAAGAGTAATAAAATATAACGGTGCCATTTTTAAATGAATGAAAAAAATAGCAGATAATTAGTACATTAACAAACACCTCTCACCTCCAGCAGAAGAAAATCTGAGACTTCATCGCTTATTCTCCCAAGCAAGAACAACAGGAAGTAATAAAAAGAATAGAATTCTGCACAAAGAAACCTTTTGGCTAGGCAGAATAAATACTAAACATGCCAAAGCTACAATCATGCTTTACAGCAAATGCAAACAAATAACTGCAACAACTGAAATCTTAAAAATGCAAAATAATCTAGGAAAATCCTATTGCAATACAGGTTGTCCTGTAGGACCACAATTGAGCCAAATTTTTCTGTTGCTAAATGAAACATTTGTTAAGTGAGTATTGCCTCACTTTATGATTTTTCTTGCCACAGTTGTTAAGTGAATCACTGCAGTTGTTAAGTTAGTAATCCAGTTGCTAAGTGAATCTGGCTTCCCCATTGATTTTGTTTGTCAGAAGGTCGCAAAAGGTGATCACACAATCTTGGGGCATAGCAGCTGTCAAAAATATGAGTCAGTTGCCAATTGTCTGAATTTTGATCACATGACCATGGGGATGCTGCAATGGTCATAAGTGTGAAAAATGGTCATAAATTACTTGTTTCAATGCCGTTGTAACTTTTAACAGTCACTAAATGAACTGTTGTAAGTCAAGGACTACCTGTAATGTAACAACAGTGTCATTGGGAAATTCTATTAACCATGGATAGAAACTGGAGGGGGCGGGAGAAGAGAAAATATTCAATTTTGTCTGAGAATGCAAATGCTAGCTTAATTCACATGTGCACTGTAGATATAGGTAAGCAAACTTTCTGACCTAAGAGCTGCTCAGAACTGTAATTGATGTGGTGCAATGTCACTAGCAGAAGTATTAATTTACAGCAAATTAAAATGATATACTTTTAATGTTATTAGCATCTTACCAGGCCTTTAATTTATTTTTTCTTTCGGTACATTGAAAATTATGAAATGTAAAATCTTCAAAAATCTTTAAGTCTGCACCTAAGACTTCTAGAGAGTATTTTTGTGATCCAAGAACCTTGGTTTATATTGCTGACTCATCTTTTTCCATGTCATTGGCTGGGGAATTCTGGGATTTGAGGTCCACACTATGTAAAATTGTTAAAACTTGTGAACACCGCTGAAAGGATAAATTAGTCATAGATAGAAACTGAATGTATTTATTTATAATTTCTGTATCCTGTCTTAGTCAAAGGACCCT
>JANHFL010005137.1:177625-192586 GCA_032468155.1 Oxyrhabdium leporinum
CGTAGAATTGGCGGTTTCTTTCGCAACGTTTCGGCGGGATCGCACCCGCCATCTTCAGGCTATACGTTCGGGTTCGCGAGAGGATATATATATATATCCTCTCAAAGGATATATATATATATCCTTTGAGAGGAGAACGTGTTTATGCTAAGTTTTCACCAGTGAAATAAGCAATGAAAAAGAAATCTTAAATGGATTGCTTCATTGGTTTTCTATTTGAGTTGAAAAAAATTAAAAAGAAAGGGGACCCCCCCCTCTGTTTATCACAAGGAATTTGTTACAGTTGTCAATGCAAGTAACATATTTTGGAGGGGAAAGAAGAGTAAGGAGGAAGATTCTGTAAGCTTCTTGCCATCTTCTTGCCATTTTATGGACCTATCTCCACCTTGATGATATGGCTAATAAGCTGAAAGATGGTCTATGTTTTCCTGCAAGTAAATCTGTTGCAAAAACTGGAATGTACCTTTTATTAGAAAACCTTTGCATCTTATTGAAGGTGCCTGCAAGTGATTTATCCAAAATGGTTTTATCATAAACAGCAGGCAGAAGTGGCCATTTGTGTTGCCACTGTTTCTTAATGGATTGTTATGCCAACTGTAAAAAAAAAGTTAGAAAACCTATCTATCCATTTATCTGTCATTTGCACCCTTAGAGTACAGTCCATTTAGTGCCCTTGGTATCCAATTAACGTTACAAGAGGCTGCCATCTCCAATCACACATGACCTAACTCTTGAGAATTGCATTATTAGAGAATTTCTGGACGGTAAAAATTGAAACCAGGGTCAAGGAAATTAAGATTAACATTGCTAATATTCTGCACTAGCAGTGGAAGGGTATAGATCAGAAATTATCTATTCAGGAGGGAAGAAATGAAGAGAATACCAGTAACCCCTGATTTATGACCAGTCTGGTCAGCAACTGTTTGAAGTTATCATAGACCTCCTCAGAGTATTTATGACTTAATTCCAAAGTTTTGACAGATGCCCTTTCATCATCATGTGACCACATTTTGGTTACTCAAAGGTCAGTATTTACTGCCATTTGCAGCATCTTATGTCTCATGACTGCATCTTACAATGTTTTTGCCCAAATTTGGTATTTAGTTTTGGGTTTTGGCCAAATCGGCCCATAGTAAACAGTTGGTTCATTTAATCATAGGGGCATTTGCTTAATGATTGCAGCTGTCATTTTATGACTGCAGGGTTCTCTTAATGACTGCCACAGAGAAGATAAAAATATTGGGTTGGCTACATGGGTGACCTGCCTTATGAATGTCATAACTTATGAACATAATGGGCAGGCTCCAGTATGGTTGTAAGTCATGGACTACTTTTAAACTTTCGCCACATGCTTGTCTTTTTTTAGTTTCGATTCCTTCTAAACTAAGTACCTTTGTTTCCTATCCCTATATATTTCAAGACCAATTGAAGGTGTTGGTACCAAGGAGTAGTGGAATTTTCTCTCTCAGCAGATAAATTATTTTTAAATTTCTGTTTCATTTGAGTCACGTTTTAAAGGATTTAGGACTCTCTCATTCTGCTGCTGTGTTATGTTTAACCGTTATTGTTGTAATAGTATGAGTATGTTGTGGTTTTAGGGCTGCTTTAGGAAAGGTAATATGAATGAGAGAAAGGCAGCAAATGATTAGATAACAGCTTGTGTACTTCCATGGTTTTAAAGGACTGCCTTTAGATTTGTTTTGTGCCAATGTTCCTGCTTTGTTTTAAATTGCTCTCCCTGGTGGGCTAAATAAACTGGTCTGCTAACTACGAATGAACATTAATTTTGAAAGATGCAGAAAGCGTTTTTAATTGAATGTTCTAGTAATTATTTCTTTGTCCCTTATTTTGGGAAGGATGGGTATAGCAAGATCGAGTAATCTCTTTTCTAAATGGCTATGTGATTGTCTCTGAGAGAAGAATACACAAACACGTGCACATATACACACAACCTTACTTAGTCTAGTTTCTTTGAATTGGCAATGTGGCAATTTCCTCCATTCAGATGTATTTGGAGAGCTAATTCTTGTGTAATAATCATCATATCTGTGAAGTCCTCTGAACATTCAAGCCATCCACACAGACAATATTAGTAGGGCAGTCCAGCATGGCATACTGTGGACAAATGATGGTTGAGTAAAACCAAGAAACAGTGGATTGCCTAATATTAGTTAATGAGTTAAGAGATCAAGTGACTAAAGCTGTGATAGAGAACTTGCAATTGTCTAGGTATTATTAGATCTCTCCTTACCTCCATGAGATTTCTTGCTTTCAGGATGCTGGGAATTATTTTTGCCCCTTTCCCTGTTCTATCAGGAACTTGATCCAATCTTCCTAATCTTTTCTTCACAGCACATTGTACTTTATACTACATTATACATTATACAGTATACAGTATACAGTAATGCAGAAATACACTTTGCTCACCTGTTTTGATGGCATGCTTTAAAGGTGTGGCTTGAAAAATGCCTAAAGTCTGAATTCAAGACATAAGAAGAGGCCAAGAGAGAGGCAAGATGTTTCACCAAGAAGAGATCAGAAATAAGAGTTAGTACAACTTACCAAACATTATTATATGACCTATTGTGAAATACGCAAGATTGTCTGAACCACTTAATTCTTTTTTTATTTAATGTTTTATTAGAATTTTACAATACAATAAAACATAAAGAATAAAGAAAAAGAAAAAGAAGGGAAGAAAAGAGAATCAAGAAAAGGTAAAAAACATATAATGTTCATTTCCCCCTTTCTTTCTATTGAGTACTGTAATTTCTATCTTGCACTTTCCCCTCCTTCTCTATCTCTTTATAAATCCAACATTATCAGTTCAGTCTTTCTTTTTTAAGAAAAAGGTCAAATAAGGCTTCCAGGCTTTAAAATATATATATATACTTCATTCTGGATAAGCTGAAGTTTCAAGAGCAGACCCACGTAGGACAGTAATCAAATCTAAGAGGGAGTTGACTGAAGCATGAATTACTGTGAATAGAGGCTCCAATCAAAAAATGAACACAATTGGGGCTTGAGATAAACCTTTGCAAAAGCCCACCTAGCCTTGGCTGCTACCTGCTTTCAAACATGAGCTGTGAATCTCTGAGGCAATTCTGTAGGATTTGTGTAGTTAGAATTCAGTTCCAAACAAGCTGAGGGACTTTATCTGACAGATGCATAGAATAGTCTTCATCGTGGCCCTGTAACTATTTCCATAGTCCCACCTTATGTGGAAGGGGAATAGGACATCTTAGTTCACTGTTTCTCAACTTTGCCAGCTTCAAAATATGTGGATTTCAATTCTCAGAATTCTGTCGCTAGTTGTGAGTTGAAGTCCACAAATCTACAAGTTGCCAAAGTTGAGAAACTGTCTAGACAGAGCTGCCATCTGGCTCTTTATAGATAGGAGAAAGGTGGGAAAATAATTATACTTTACTGCCATTATAGCCATGAAGTTATCCCTAAGAAAGGCTATTCCCCATGCTCAGTTGGGCTCATTCTTTGTTTTCCACCTATGGCATGCTAGAGACCACAAATGAAAGGAAGAAGTGAAAGAGATCTATGATTGTAGTGCAAACTAGAGATCAGAAGAGAGAGAGAGAAAACTGATTCTGCTCTCAGTGATATTAAGATTTCCCCACATAAATTTAATGGGAATTGAAAAGTGCTTAGACTAATGGGCACATCTGCAATCCAGAGGGCCATCAAAATTGTGTTCTTACAAAATGGTTGCCATAGTAGGCATAATGAGTTGTAGAACATTAATTTCCTAGAAGGCAAATTAGAGAGGTTGTCCTTCCAAAGGAATCTCAAGGCATTTTGATTTATTTAATCTATGAGAATAAACAGATAAACAAATACATCAACACAGTCTGGTATGGCAAGGAATGTAGGTTTATGTTAATGGAGATCAAATGAGTGGAGTTTATAAACATATGGATACCCGCAGAAACCAAGCTGATTATTGATGTTCTTACTTATTATTTCATATCTAGTTTATATATAGATGTAAATAAATAATACATCACAGTCACAATGTTTTGCGAAGTAGATTGTTTCTTTATTCTACCCTTATACATGCTGAGTTTTAATCATATTGTGGCTATCCTCCATTCAGTTTGCATCTGAAAATAGGATTTAATCTTACCTATGCTTTGAAGCCCTTTAAATTTGCAACCCTTGTGAAGGTTAAAGAATAATTTGATTAAAGTGTGCTTTTTTAAAATAAAAAAATACAACTGATTGGTTATTCAAAGGGATAATATTTGAATGAAGTCTGGACACATTGTTAGGGACTGCTTAACAATTGTTGCAAACAAGCAATAATGTTTACAGTCAATTTTTTTTCTTCCTGGGCCATTCTCTATCTCCTATTCCCATTTGCCTCTAAGCTCTGTTTGCTTTATTGTGGCAATAACTGCCTACCCTGCATTGCCAATTATTTCTGTCAATTAGATTCTGAAGTACATTCTTGCTAACCTCAACTTGCTTCTTGCTTGCAAAGATGATTACAGCATTCATTTCTGATAGAATTTGGAGATGGATTATTTCAGCCATGTTAATATGCAACTCTTGAAGTGACTGTTGAGCTTTCTCTATCCATGCATGAAGGAGCATTTTGAAAACAACCTATGTGGGGAAATGTATATTAGCCACATCAATGAAGTTCTTACATCATCATAAGATAAATGGAAAGTGCTAGTCCAAGGACATGAATAGCCTAATAGAGTTTTTGAACTCAGTATTAAACAACATTTCTTACTTAGAAACTTCTACAAAACACTTTCACACGTCCTTGACTTATGATCACAATTGAGCCCAATTTGCTTCTGTTGCCAAGCAAGGTAGTTGTTAAGTGAGTTTTTTTATGGTCATTTCTCGCCACAGTTATTAAGTGAAGAACTGTAGTTGCTAAGGTAGTAACATGGTTGTTAAGTGAATCTGGCTTTCCCATTAACTTTGCTTGCCAAAAGGTCACGAAAGGTGATCACATGATCCCAGGATACTGCAATTATCATGAGTCAGTTGCCAGTGTCTGAATTTTGATCATGTGACCACGGGGATCCTGCAATTATTGTAGAGGTGAAAAATGGTCATAAGTCACTTTTTTTTAGTGCCATTGTAATTTTGAATGGCTGCTAAACAAATGGTTATAAGTCAAGAACAATCTGTACAGAATGTTTAATATTTTAGTATCTTTTTTTTTCTTTTGAAACTAGCACCAGACCTGGTTCAAGACAGCTTTTGGTAAAATGCATATCCCCAAATTGTCTTGTCCCATATCTGTACTCTCCTAACAATATTGATACCAACAGCAGCAATATTCATATGGATACCAAATTTTCATTGTCTAGACTCTAGATCCTAGCTCAGGTTTCCCTAATCTAGATGCACTCCAGATATTTTGATTTCAATTTCTGGGATGTTTAGCAGTTCTTATGATTATTGGGGAATTCTTGGAGTTGAAGCTTACATCACTGGACGGCATCCAGATTGGGAAAATCTTTCTGTATAGCGCCTTGCTGCAGGGCACTATCGGAAATTAAACAGTCATCTGAATCCTTGCCAATTGGACAAATATTTTCCAGCAGAGGCCAAAACAGCTATTACAGTCATGATGATAATAGGCTACCCAAACCAACTAATCATTGGAATATGCATTGTGGGTTGTGTTTTATGGACTAGGAGAGGATCAATAGTGGTTGACTTAAGAAGGGACTCTGCACAAGGTTGTAGCCAATGGGAAGAGAAGCAAAATCTGAATTCAGGTCTACTAATTGCATCCTGTTGCTGACATATTTTTTAGCAGGCAATGGCTAGAGTAATCATTATTTTGCTGTTGTACATTATTCAGGGAGAAATCTCACAATCCATACCAAAGTAGTGCTTTATAATCACACCATCCCACATAAACAGTAAGATGTTTGATCTCTCCTGCCTCATTCCAACTCTAAGTTGACAGAGCAAATAACTCTAACATAAATAACCATACTTCTGTTTCAATGAACTGAATGTCTCAGCTGTTTGCTTTTCTGTTGTTAACTTCCACTGCTTCATCCAACTATTTGCAACAATAACCTTTCTTTAATCTCCACAGATGGGGAGTTTGTGGCCATTCAGATGTTGCTGAACTGAATCGTCCCACAGCCTCAGTCTTCACTGTGAATGGAGAAAAATGTTGGAAATTTTAGTCTACTTTAGCAACTTTTGGAAAACTACAATTGCATCATTGATTAATCTACATTGATTTTCTTCATCTGTTGCCCTTCATCTATGTCTTTTTACCTGCAACACTAGTGAGGCAATAGATCTTATAGTCCAAACCATCTGAAAGTTTGGGAAAGATGGTTCACATAGGATTATAGATACCAAAAATATGCTGTCTTGATGTATTTCCACCTTTTAGCATCTCTTTAGCATCCTCCCCAAACATTAAAAAACCCAGTAATTAAATAATTGCATCTGCTGCCTTTTGTAAGATGTTCTATGGTCTTCTATTCCCCTCTCATTGACAACTAACTTAAAATAAATTCAGAAGAAGTATTCTACTATACCTCTGCAGATGGATAGATAAACACAAAATAAAACAAAACAAAACCCCCAGCACATTATCCCAACATGTGGTTTTTCCTTATGGTTCAGCAAACAGATTTAGCTGTGTGAACCAGAGTGTTTGATTTGAATGCTCAAGCTTTTGGATAATTTATGATCCATGCTAGTGTTACAGTATAAAGGACAAGCCACATGTGATGCTAAGTTACATGCAGTCTTTCTTTCTCCCCACCCTTCTTGAGAGCAAAATGTTCATTGCCAATGCTTTCATCTCTGCTGAAATATGTCCCCTAGCGTGCATGCTCTTTCCTTATAGAAGAAAAGATAACATGGAAAGATAAATATAAGCAGCTGGAGTTATCTTCACCAGAAAAAATGTACTGTTGAGGACAAGGTTATTCCTCACTGCATGAGCCTTCAAATTCAAGTCATGTATTCCATGTATACATTGTGTGTGTTTGTGTGCTCATCTACATGTGTGTGCATGTGTATTCCCCAGAGAATCATAGAAATAGAAGAGTTAAGAGTTCGTTTAGCCCAATGCCCGACTTAGGTACTTATTAGTCAAGGAGGAAATAGATGTACACATGCAAATAAAAGATAAAGAAAATGCAAATAACAAAAAATAAATTAAAGTTAATAAATATATATGTTATTTCTGACCTTTTTAACAGATATCTACAAGCATATTGTTCCGTTGTCTTCTTAGATGTTATACAAATCCCTTCAGCTGCATTTTTCTTAATCATCAAATCCCTAAATCCTTTCATTTTTTCCTTCTTTCAGCAAATGTTTATATAAGTTTTCCAGTCTTTCAAAAAAAAATTCTCGTTGTTTTGTCATTTCTGTGAATTCTGATATTTTCACAAGCCATTCCTCCACTGAAGTGATTTCATTATTCTTCCATCATTGTCATTTTCTGCAATTATATAACTATAACACTTTGTCCTAGGTCTTTTCTAAATTGGAAAACTTATGTTATTTCTAATTCATTATTCATAAGTTCCAATAAAAAAGAATTTTTGTTTTTTGAAATATTAATCTTTAGAATCCTTTGCATCTTTGTGTGAATTTGTATCCAACATTTCTTAGCTTTCTCACCATACATACAAACTGTCCCCTCATGCTTATCACATTTTCAACACTGCCTTGACATACTTGTAGATATCTGATGCCATATACCAAAGGTACATCATTTTATCAATAGTTTCTAAAATTATGACCCAGTGTAAATTGAAGACCAATTACCCACATTCTCTCCCAAGGGTCAAATCACCATGTTATATCCAAAATTAGTAATCCATTTTGTTATGCAATCTTTCTCTGTCAAATCTTACCAAATTTTATACATTTTTGCTGTTGCAAGTTCATCCTTTATGCATAATTCAAATTTGTATTTTTCAATTCTGATTTTCTTTTTATCTATATTAAACTTTTAACTGTACTTATTAGAACCATTGAAAATGATGACCTTCACTTTATCAAACCCTAAAAACCAATGCCAAAAGGAGGAAATGCCCTCTAATTCGGTCTTGCATGTAATTGACCCCAAAGACAGCTTCCCCTGACCTGTTGCCCTTCGGTTATGTGGGAATGTGACTCTTAGAAATCTTGATATTTACTCCAACCAATGAGTGACATTGAGTGGACTCAAAGGGTGATATAGTCCTACGCATCAGGATAAGGATGACAGGCTGTGAAAGATGGCTCTAAGTTTTAAAAACTGGGAAAATTGTCCCGGGGTTATATATTTGAAACAAATGCCATTTCTTCAGTCTTGTTCTTTTGAAAGATATGGTACAATTCCCGATGAGTGGTATGGTTTGCATTTCATCTCAAACCATGGTTTATTGGAGGATTTGCAGAACACAGTTCTTGTATTTGTACTACAGTGCCTATGTTCACACAACAAGTTTTGTTAAACCTATTACCCGTAATATGTTTCTAAGCTCCCTAGAGCTTTAAAAACATTTTAAAGCACATAGAGAGGTCTGAAATTCATCTCCAAGCGGGCAGAGAGAAAGGCAATATACAGAGGCTGTTATTATAGTTCATGTGGGCTTTATATGTATGTAGAAATAAAAGGCTATGTGGATTGACACTATCCAAGACTTCCAGGTTTATTAGTCCAGACAGAACATTGTTTGGGCACTCAAAGTTTCAGTTTGAACTATCTCCATCTAATAACTCCTGTGGAAGCCTGTGGTGTCAGTCTGGGGAGTTTTTGTGGGAGCAGAGCTTAGCCTAAATTATTTCAAGTTTATTCACTGTTCCATGAAAACTATTCTAAACTGCAATTCTTTAGAACCCTTTCACAGAAAGACTATCTTCCTCCATTGATGCAAATGAAGTAATTATCAGATTTATGGCTTGTTACAGTTTTCAGATTGTTGCTGACACTGGAAACATGGACTAGGAAAACCCTCTGATTGCCCACCCCCACCCACCCCCCAAAAAAACCAAAAACCTCTTCTGAAGCTGTGAATCAAAGTGTCTCCTCAAAACCTGTGCAATTGCCACAATTATTTAGAAAGCCATTTGGAAATTGCTGGCATTCTTAGGAGTGAGTGTTACCATTGTTGGTCTGGGTAAATGTTGGAATATATTTATCTGAACAATATTAGTGCCAAAGAAAACAACCCCATGAAGTTTGCTGCAACAAATTGCCTTTTGTTCTGAGCTGCAATCCAGGGATTGGGAGCTTTAGCAGGTCATCTTAAGTCTGGTTCTGCAGTTCGTTTGATTTTGATATATGAAGTGTGATTTGGCTGTATCTCACAGAAGGACTCAAACATCTTGTTATATGTCTTTATACTAAAAGGCCACGAGGCTGCATTATAGAAATGATTTCATTCCCCTCCCTTTCATGCTTTTTTTAATGAACAGTAAAGCAGCACACACTTTAAGAAATTTACCTATTTTATTCCACTTGGAAACTACTTTTGGACTCTGTGTTGAGGTGAAAAAAAAACCTTTGCCTTTGGGTTTTGCTGATTAGATAGGTTTGTTGTTATAGAAATGGCTAGTATGTATTATGTAAAAGTAAAAAGTTGAGGCTCTATGTTATCCTATTCTACTGCACTTTAAAGAGTTGGAAGTCAATCTTTTCTTTCTTTTCCCCCTTTTCCCCTACACATTTTACACTTCCCCTACACCTTTTCCTCACCTGCTTTCCCACTAATTTCATTTTTCTTTGTATTTTATATTTTAATAAACCAATGAAAAATTTGGGACAAAAAAGAAATTTATCTCTTTCAGAAACTGAGATGCTGTGTAAGGCATCACCAGGAAAATAGGTGGTGGCAAGAGGACCTAGAAAGACACTGTACCAGAAGAAAGGAGGTCAGAAGTGGGGTGAGAACAGAGCTTTGAGGTCTTTAGCTCTCAAGCCTGCGTTCTCACCTGCTCTTCCTTGTGGAATTGCCTTCTTTATCCTCTCTAATGCTTCAATCTCTTTCTCCTTGATCCTCATCTGTCACTGGATTTGCAGACCTGTGGGGAGGAGCAGATTTGCTCAGTTACCCTTCTTGGTTATATCCTACTTTGATTATGGCAATATCTGTATTACATGGATTCACCCTTAAAATGTGTTTGAAGTTGCAATAGCCAACAATAGCAATAGCACTTAGACTTATATATTGGTTCACAGTGCTTTTCAATTCTCTGTAAGCAGTTTACAGAATCAGCATATTGCTTCCAACAATTTGGGCCTTTATTTTACAGACCTTGGAAGAATGGAAGTCTGAGTCAACCTTGAGCCTGTTAGGATCGAACGGCTGGCAGTGGAATTCAAAGTTAGCCTGCAATGCCACATTCTAACCACTGTGCCACCATGGCTCTTTTAATCCATGAGTAGTTAGGCTCTTATGGGTGCATAGTGTAGGAACCACATGTAGTGATTCCAGCTGTTTATTGAGCACCAAGACATTTGAGTAGAATGGCAAGATCTAAGCGGAATAGATATTAAACAATTACAAAGCCAATACTCAAAATACACATTATATATTTGAATCCTTGTACCAGGATTCAGGTATGCTCAGACTTTTGGCAGTCTGTTTAATATTAATTACACAACCATGGCGTATGTGTGTGTGGGGGGGAGAGGGGGTAGAAAAAGATGGCAGATGGTGTCCAATGGATTAGGGATTGACAGGGATGGACTCCAGAGTCATATCTTCATGTAACTCATTGTCATCTGGAAGGAGCCATTTCCTTTTTAGAATCTACAGTATGGAAAATCAAGACGGGAGAGAATGAGACACACGCAGAGAGAACATCTGATTCATTTGCTTCCTGCAGCTTTTAATCTTAGAATGTTTGCATGTCATGGATCAATTTTATGTTGTCTTTATTATAAAACCAGATTTTATAGGGTTTTATTTATGCAACATTTCTTTGTTTGTTTTTTTCTCTCTTAGAGCATGGAATCCCATTTGTGTTTTGTACATAAGAGTACATTTGTCTATTATTAGCTTTGTCTTTTGCTTTCTTTAAGTTGGATTTGTTGAAGTCAGTGCTGCATTAAAAGTAATATGTGCTATCATTAGGAATCAAAGCCCATTATCTTTTTTACTTCGTTTAAGAAAATACTTTGGCTCTCGCCAACATGCAGCGACTTTCTGAATACTTAAGAGCACTTTAAAAAAGAAAGAAAATTAACCTGTGGAGATAAATACATCACATTTGAATTTTTCCCATTCCCAACATGCCATTTGGACATCTCCCAGGCACATGGCAATTTTATCTGTGCTGTGTGACCCACTCATGCCACGTGTGCTGTCTCACTGCGTGACAGAATGTACACTGCAAAGCCTTGGGGCTTTTTCTATTAAATTAATAGTTTTTTCCACTGATGCTCTGGGAGGAAAACAACTGTGCCCTGTCATTTATTATTCTTAAAATGGCATTTATACCCTACCTATACTCCAAGGCAATGTTCATGGATCATTTAAACATTTCCTAGCAGCATGGAAGCAGTTTGTGGATAAACAATTCTGAAATGATGGATAAATTGATTGAACTAGCTCGGCTGTTATATTCTGTGGCTTGAATAAGAAGGACAAAGGCTTGTCAGCATACCACAGGTGAAAAATATATATACCTTAAGAATACAAAAAGACTCCTGCGGGATCCATCTAGCTCAGCATTCTGGGTCAGACAATAGTGAACTGGATGTGCTTAGAAAGTTCACAAGCATGGATACCTGGTGATGATCTACTGTTGCTCCCTAGTATGTCAAATTGAAGATTTGCTGCCTGTGATTCAGAAGGTCATCATCAACAGCCAAGAGTAGAATTACTGAAAAATTACTAGAGTTAGGAGGGCTATGTAGAATTAACAAGTCCAACTCCCTGTTCAATGCAGAGATGCAAATCAAAGATCTCAGAGATATGGTTGCCTGAAAGGAAGAGAAACCTACCCTCTCCATGATTCAACAGTTTTTACTGTTGAACTGTTCTCTGTTAGGAAGTGTTTTGTGTTTTTTAAAAAAATATTCAGTTAGCCTTCCTACAGCTGAAATCCATTATTTTGTGTCCTGTACTTTGGAACCTTAGAGAAGAGGTCTTCAGCTTCTTTCAAGATATGCTTCCAAACGTTTTCCAATAAATTGGAAAGGAATACCACATTCCTTACTGCAATACTGCAATATTGACACCATAATTTCTCCTCAAGACAAAATTGATATGGAACAATTTGTGGGTGCTCCAACAGTGGAGGTTTTTAAGAAGAGCATGGGCAACCTTTGTCTGAAATGGTATAGGGTTTCCTGCTTGAACAGAGGGTAGGGCTAGAAGACCTCCAAGGTCCCTTCCAAATCTATTATTCTGTATTCTGTTAAACAGTTTTGAGATCCTTGATCATCTTTGCTATCTGTTCTCTGAAACTTTCAGAAGTATAATGCCCATACCTGGACACAGTATTCAAAACTGAATCAGAATAAAGTGAAAGTATTACTTCCCATGATTTGGAAATTACATTTCTGTTGATACAGCCAGACATTACATTGTCTTTTATAATAGTCACTCCACACTGCTAGCTCAAAGTTAGTTTCCAATCAATTACTATTTCAAATCTTTTTCATAAATTCTATTACCAAACCCTGTTCTTTAGTTTTTTTGTTTCCTAGGGAAAGAGTTTTATATTTTATTCAATTATTTGTACCCCAGAGAAATATCCTTTGATAAAATTTTGATATTTGTGTTTGTCATCTTGGATATTAGATATTCCATTCACTTTTGTGTCATCTGCAAATTTGATAACCATCCCCTCCATTTCTTCTAAATTATTAATAAAAACATTAAAGCTAAAAGACCCAGAGTTATACTTTGTGGTTTGATACTTGATATGTATTTCCATTTATTGAATAACTGTTGATGAACATTCTTTAAATATGAATTGAAGTCAGTAATGCATCCTCTTAATTCTCATGGTATCCTGCTCACATTTTATTAGGTTGCTAATAAAAATGTTATAATGTACTTCAAATGCTATTTTATTTGATAAAATAAAACTACATTACATCTATAGCAGTTCTGCAATGTATTAAATTATTTGAAATTTTAAAATAAGATTACATTTCTCAGGTAAAATTTGTTGTCCATACTGATTTTTTAATTACAGGAACTTCTAGATTAAATTTTCATGGTTGGCTTGAAAATTCCCTGAGGCGTTCATCTCAGATTCATCACAAAGGAACTGGGCATGGCTAGTCTAGTGAAGAGAAGGACCTGGGGAGACATGATAGCAGTGTTCCAATATTTGAGGGGCTGTCACAGAGAGGAGGGGGTCAATCTATTTTTCCAAAGCACCTGAAGGCCAGACAAGGAATAATAGATGGAAACTGATCAAGGAGATATTCCATCTAGAAATAAGAAGAAATTTTCTGATAGTAAAAATAATCAACCAGTGGAACAGCTTGTCTTCAGAAGTTGTGGGAGATTCATCACTGGAAGCTTTCAAGAAGAGATCAGACTGTCATCTGTCACAAATGGTATAGGGTCTCCTGCCTGAGCAGGAGGTTGGACTGGGTGACCTACAAGGTCCTTCCAACTCTGTTATTCTATTCTAATTTAACTGATATGAGGGTTTCCTGAAGTTTTTTTTTGTCCCTCTTTAGATACAGGCATCATTTTCCCTCCTATAGTCATCTCCCACTTCCCCACTGACTGCCAATTACTTAGTGAATTTCTCAATTCTCTTCTCAACATATAGTGTACCTCTCTTGGATTTATCTTTATTTTCCTTCAGTCCAAAGTAATCCCTTTAGCCCAATATCAGGCGGGTTGCAATTTTCTGTACCTTTTCTGGCCCAGTAATGCCAATAATTTGAAGCTGGGGTGACTAGATCAATGCACTGTATAGTTTTATTGTATTGTCAATTTTATTTTCAGTTCCCTTTCTTGTGATTCCAAGTATAAAATTTACTTTGTTTACAGCAGCTGCACATGGCATATAGCTGTCATGAACTGGTTTGTGAATAGACCTCAGGCGCTTTATTGCAGAGCTGTTAATGAGTTATCACTGTCTGCCTCCTCTGTATTTCTGTTCCCTCTCACTTTGCTGTTCATCATCTTACTCCTTCTGCTCCACCATCTATAGATGTTGGATGCATGAGAAGAAATTATTTACAGTATGACCATATTTCCATGACTCCCCCTCCCCCCCCGATCTCACAGTAAGAGTCAGATGGTGTACAAGAATTAAAATCGAAGCAATGGGAACAATAATCCAAATAACAAATGTCTGAGATTGCAAAAAAAAAACCAACAACAAAAACCCTGTTCCAATTTACAATAAGAACATTGGACAGCCGAGCTTACTTAACTTTCCTGTCCAAATGCCTGGGGAATGGCCAGGTTTTTACAAAAAGCTAACAAAAGACTAATACTTTTGGAGCCATCTGGATCTCCAGAGGGATGCTGTTCCACAAGGCAGGATGAAGTTGTCTGTAATCCACAGAAGTCTAGATTGTAACAATTGCATTCACCATTAAGAATTTTTTATAATGTGAGTGAGTAAAGTCTTAGTCTGTTTTCACCTACTTACTTATTTCATTAATTGCACCCTTTCAGGTCTGTATACTATTTTATTAATAGCTTTGTTTATGCATGTGATAAGTGCAGCAAGATTATTGTGTGCACAAAGATGGAAAGATTCAGCAACACATTGGAGGAGTGGTTGGTGAAGACGATAGAGTTTGCCAAGATGGCTAAATTGATGGCTGACTTGAAACCCCTTATGGATTTTTGCGTATAATAGGAAAAAAATGAATTTGTGTGGTTCGGATGATTAGACAGTGTAGATTATAGAAAGAAGAAAATTATGTTGTAAACATAGGGTAAGGGGTAACTTTATAATTATACTTAACAACAGCTGTAAAGAAGGTTGGAAGTCACTTCTTTATATATTTTCTTTTCC
>JANHFL010005137.1:225219-242543 GCA_032468155.1 Oxyrhabdium leporinum
TCCCAGGCCCTTAGGATGGGCTCCCTATCCCAGGCCCTTAGGATGGGCTCCCTATCCCAGGCCCTTAGGATGGGCTCAATGGGTGAATAAAAATGCCAAATCCAGTTCAAACATCTGGCTGACTGTGAAACCAATTACTGCATAATAAACATCTGTCTATCCCAAGTCCTTACAAAGGACTGAATAAGTGGATAAAAATGCTAAATCCAATCTCAACATTTGGTTGACCCCGGAATCAACCATAATAATAATAATAGAAGTAAAACAATTCCAGAATCATGTTCAGTCAAATTCTTGAGCAACTCTAAAACTCTTGAATGGACAAACTACAGTCCTATTTTCAAACCTCTACTTTAAACTGACTATTTAGTTCTGGGCAGTCCAAACTAAAGTACTTCAGATCCACCAGCACTTAGAGCAGGGGTTCCTAAATTTTTGTCATCATATCTCCCTTTAGGAGACAGGATAGTAGGGAGTAAAGGATTTATATTCCTTGCAGACAGCTGGTCATTTGAGGGTCAAAGCAAAACGTCTTCAAAAGGAAAAAAAACAAGAAAGCCCAGCTGCCTCCTGAAAAAGCATCTTTGGGACAACCATGACCTGGATGATGGAGAATCTCTACAGACTTTTAAGTAAAGGTTTTTCACATCTCCCCAGGACTCTTTTTGCAAGTCTCCAAGAAAGGTACATTCACATTTTCAGAAACCCTGTCATAGATGAAGACAAAGAGAAATGGGTGGTGGCCATAAAGAAATGAGTGAACAGGTGAAGAAAAAATAGAAGAAGAAAATGGCAGAGAGAAACAAGAAGGCAATCATTCAAAGAAAAAGTTGTTCTTATCAGAAAACAAGAATCCGTGTGTTAACCTGGGAGACAGAACTATTTGATTAAAACCAAAGTTAGTACCCTTTTAAAAATGTTAATATATTTTGAGAAAATTTATAACAAAGTGGCTAAACTAGATGATAAGCATTTAATTCCCCAGCGGAAATAAAAGTAAAATTATCAGCAAACATTTAACAGGAAAACAATCCATTTAAGGAGGTAAAGACTTGGTTCCCCAGAGATGAATCTGCTTCTAACTCTACAGTTGAAATCCCAAAAACATTCTTGAGTCTAATATTTGGATTAAGAAGAACATTTATCATGACTCTAGATTTGCTATTATGGATCTTATTACTAAACATCTGTTTTTAATAATTAACCACTACTAATGAAAACAGTAATAGAATTGATGTTGCAGTTGACATTGCAATCCACTCAGAATTACCCTTAGAGACAAGTCTGAAAGGGGTCCATCTGCCAAGGATCAGTCAAAATTAAAAGACCCATTGATCAGTAGAAGAATTCAAACTTTGAATTCAATTATTATAAAGCACTATACAATTCATTGGTTCAAATTAATATATATATATTTAAAATGGTAATAATTTATAAGTTTTTTTTCAGGTTCTAAATAGGGGTCTTTTGGCTAAGTTGGGAGAATTATGTGATGTGATAGCAAGAATCTATATAGCTTTACAAAAGAAATTACCTGCATAAAATTAGACCTGTTTAGGAACCTTTGGATAGAATGGCTTTTACAGATAAATGGGGAAGTTGAACATCCCAGATATCAAAAGTAATTCCTTTTGGTATCACCACTAAGAAAGCTGATTAAATTTCCAGGGACAAAACTCAATTTGAAGACACTTTATCTTCATGTTCTACTTAAAAAACTGACTTATTTCACCAGAGTTCAATTTAATTCCCCAAACAATGATTTCAAAAATGGTTTCTACCCATCAATTTTCTGAATGAGAAATGACAAGTAAAAAATAAATCTCTTTTGATTTCTTTATTATATATAGAACAGAATATGGCTAAGTGCAAGGAATGCCTGATATTTTTTTGACATTTCATAGCTTACTGAATTTTTTAATGCGGGCTTTTGTTTGACAGCCATCTCACATCTAAATAGAAATAGAAATATATATATATATTTCTATATATATGAAGGTATAAGTATCTAACATTGAGCAAGCTCATGTAGGATATACTGTCTATATTAACTGGATGGCAGAGATAATAGGAGACGTTTTACTACTGGACTAAGAATCAGGATGACTATTCTATGTACAGAATGTTTTTTGGATTGGAATTGGACCATCGTTTAAAGCAATTTTCTAATGCAATATAGTAATTGAAGAAGTAGTAGCAAGACTGTAATGTGCTGAGTGTTGGCCAATCATCAAAAGTATTGAGCACCCTTTGCATGTCATGGAGATATGCATGCTCTGTGGGTCATTAGGTGTTTCCCTCCTTGTCTTCATCAGCAACAATAGACTAGCAGCAACGGGTTTTGCATCAATAAGAGATAATGCAGGAAAAATACCTATGGATATATGGCCACATTCTACAAGGAGAATTCCCCATCGTTGTCTGTACTGCCAACCACTGCAATGATAAATACCTGCGTAGAGGACCAAAGCAAAGGTGGCAGGATATAATTGATATAATTGACATAGACATAAAAATCATCTAGTTGAACGTGGTTGGTGGTTTGATCATCTGATATGGCGTTTCTTGATCTGAAAAGTGGAATCCGTACCTGTGGGAAAATGCTAGAAGTAAGAAGAAGAAGATTAATTTCAGATAATATTATCTTAGGATATCTGGGGTCCTGTCATTTTGAGAATCTGCTGCCTCAGACTTTATGGTTGCACCAATCATAAGCAACATTTGTTTTGTATACTGATGACTATTATATGTTTTTTGAAATATAAACTTTCTTTAGAAATCTGCCAGCTATTTTAAATTCCATTTGCAAATTCTTAAACCTTTACATGATGCCTGCCACTGTCTCTCTTCTGGATGATATTAATAAAGTGGCATTTATTCGGCCTGCAGCAAAGCATGAGACCCTTTCTTTGTTCTTTAATCAGGACAGCATATCTGGCATACTAAAGGATGTTTATCATGTACACGAATGAAAAACACAGCTACAGTCTTTGAAGTTTAAGTGACAGCCAGCTTTAATCAAGGCACAGTGCATTATTTTTAGGCACCATGTTATTCTAGGGTTTCTTACTTTACTTATACTATAATGCTTCTTACACTACAATGTTTCTGCAAAGTTATTTTTTAAAATTGTTGTTTCTATCCATATGCTAAAACTACTTTTACTACATGTTATATTTTAGTTACAAACTCCAGAATAAAATGTAATTAATTTTATTAAAATTTTAAACCAGCATGTTTAAGGGGCTGGTCTATTTCCTTGGCTACGTCTTCCCATAACTGCTTCATAATATGCCTGATTTGAGCTTTCCTTTCTATGCAATTGGAAAGGGAGGGCCACTTGCCTTCTTCCTATTACTGAATATTTAGGGAAACTCCATCAGTGCAGAACCTAGGTGATGAAGAATCCTGCATGATCAGACATGCATTTCATTCCTAATGCCAATGATAAGCAATCCACATATCTCAGCCCTCTTTTTCTTTCTTTTCAGCCTTGCGAACTTCACCATTGACATTTTACAGCAAAATGGCAGAGTTTTGGAAACACGATTTAGGACCATTTTTTTCATGTTTTGAGAATTTTAAGAGTAAGAATGATAGGTTGGAGAAGATTCCCTCTCCTTTTTCCCAACATTAATAGTCCTGCCATTTAACATTGTCAAAAGGAACCCCAACATTTCACCCCTACCCCTTCAGGTGATGTCATGTTTTACCTGATAGTCTCCTACAATCTTCTAGAAAACCTGAAGTCTGAGTTGCTGTTTGCTAACACAAGTGACCCTTATGTGTATAAAAAAAAATATAAAGAGTTAAGATAGATTTATTCAATTTGGATTTTTAAAATGCTTGCAGGAATATAATGTGGCTTCATTATTGATTCCATGTTAGTACTGGTTTTATTTAACTTGTTATACACAGTACCGCTTAGAACAACAATTCATTAAAATATTGCTGGTCAAGACTGTATTAAAGTTTATTTAAAGTAACTACAATAGTAAAAAAACAAAATAAGATTGATACGTAATAAAACAAGTCAGATTTCCATCCCCCTCTGTACACAGAAAGAAACTTCTCCAAAGGCTGCAGGCATGGAGCTCAGATCTTTGGGATCTGACTTCTATTTCTGCAGCCTGTCCAAGACATTTCCCTCCTCAGGGCAGACAGCCCTTTCACTCTTGAAGGGCTCCCGTTGTGACTGTCTTTCTGTCTGTGATGGGGGACTCAGATCTACCCAGAAGTGACGTTTCCTCCCATTTTAGATTTCCTCCTGGCAGGCATTCAATTCACTCTCAAATTGCTGCCAGTTGGAGGGAATCTCAATCCCAGGAAGTAACAGCTTGCATCTTTCCCAGCTGGCTTCCCCATTGACTTTCTGAGAAACCAGCAAAGAAGATGGCAAATGGTAAATCCTACAATCCTGGGACACTTGGCAACCAGTGGTAAGGGTGAACAGTTTGCCAAATACCTAGATTGCAGTCATGTGACCACAGGTGTAATGTTTTGCAATGGCTGTAAGTGCTTTGCAGGCTGTAAAGCACACACCCATTCCGTAGCCATCACAATTCTGGACAGTTGTTAAATGAATGTTTGTAAATTGAGGACTACCTTTATAACCATCTCATCTTTCCTTCATTCTTTTAAGCTTCATATTGGCAAGCAGGACAGATGGCCAGTATTTCAAATTTTTTCCCCCACAGTTGTCAATTCCCAATGGGTGTTTTCCCATCTGTTTGCTAAACAAAGTCAGGAAGTAATCTGATCCAGATTGTATTTTTACAAGTCTGATTTTAAGAAGTACTTCTGAGATTTTTAAAAGTGTGAATTTTAAGACAGCTTTGCCTTTAGCTTTCAGTCTTCAATACAGACTTATTTATGAACAGGTTACATTCTGAGAGGAATTTATGCTCAGTGTTCCTGTCTTTGTTCTTAATGATTGTTTTAATTCTAGAAGAATTTATGCCGAAGGAGCAGGCCACATTTGCCATCTTCTCACCCTCCACTCTCTTCAACATGTCCCCCTTCAACAGCGTTGTGATGGACGGCATTTCTTTGGGTTCCCCTCTCCCCATTATCACTGTGGCACTTCATTGTAGATATTTGCAATTGTCAAACACCATACAAAGCTAAGCAGCATACTATATTATTCTGTAGCCAAATGGATCTGAGGGAAGTATGCAAGCCATGAGAAGGTGGGAAGGGAAGTCAGGAGAAAGGAGGAAAGTGTTAGTTTCTAGTGTGCTGCATATGAATGCTTGGTTCATACTGACAAATGTTCCTGATTCAAAAGTTTCCAAGTGGAATACCACTGGTATATATTTTCGTTTCCATTCGTCATGAAATGGAGTTCCTCATCATTCCGCAATGCGTGAATAAAGGAGCCTTTTAGAGTTAAGTGACCTCACAGTGGAAAAACTAGAAGTCTCATATTTAGTCTCTGGAGAAGAGGAAAGGTGGGGGAAAGCATACCTTATCTATTGCTATGAATTTTTTTTGCAATTTAATACAGGGACTGAACTTTGAAATCTGGGAATATCCTCCCCCCCCTCTCTCTTACACACACACACACACACATGGATGTGCCCCAAAACTGAAGCACCAACTAGTCTTTCCAGTCTGTAATCATTTAATCTGAGGAAACAGGATGCTAAGAGAAGACATTTGCCAAGACAAAATTGAACTTTGAAATCTGGGAATATCCTCTTTCTCTCTCTCTGATAGGTATGGATTATTTTCCTTGTCTCACAAAGACATTAGAACTCAATATGGATGCGCCCCAAAGTATGTCTGAATGTTATCATTTGACAAAACTAAGAAATTTCATTCAAAGTAACAAATATTCTGAGGTAATTTTATTTGTTGTTGTTATTGTTTTAGATAAAAATATTACAATATTCAAGATAAAATTATTAAAGGTAAAAATACATTGTTTGATTTCCTTTCTAAACAATTATACATACTACACACCATTTTTTTTAATTTTTCATTTTTTTTAAACAAATATAACTATTAATCTATTAGGCTATCTGTGTTCTCATCTGGCACTTAAGAACAGGTCACGGGGTCACCTTCTGGTTCTGCTGATTATTAAGTATTATTAATAACTGATATATAATGCTGCTGTATAGGTGCATCTTGTAAACAAACAGTAGAACTTTGTGGTATCACAACAGCAAGGTGTGCTTTGATCCACTAAAACCATATTTCTGCCAATTAAAAAAAATGCTTTTGACTTTTTAGTTCAATAACATGGTCTGATCCATCTGGAAGGGAGCAGTATGAAGGTGCCATACAACCGAGGTCTGTAAACACTTAAGTCAGGACAACAGCAACAAAAATTCCTTAGGTGTGGGCAAATTGCAACAAGCATTTTGTTACAGAGTTTCACATTTTGTTGGGATGTCCTAAACTGTTCAAGATTATAACTGTTCCTGATTCACAATTCTTTCATCAGCATGAATTGATTCTATGGCTTTCTATCTGATAGTGACAATTCAGACTTAAATTGCCTTTTTTTTTTTTGTAAATCATAAGTTTCCAGTTACTCATTCCATATTGTTGGGTACACCGAGACAGGTTCCATTTGAAATAGATCCCACAGACTGTACTATCGCTTATCCCCATATCAGTGTTATTTACAGTCATAGCCATTTTTTCCCTTTGATTGATGGAGCATTTTAAAACCATATTTGACACTTACATCTTGTTGAATGAAATACACAATTTCTTCTGACAGTGATTAAAATTTATATTAATGTGATTGATAAAATAAATTTCAGAAATGCTTCTTATGAAAATGGAAGAGAGTTCTTGACAGCCAATGTTGTTTTCTGAAAATATTGATCTAGAATGATTCATAGGGAAACTATTGGGAGACAGTTTCCACAGCTATTAACAGTACAATCCAGCTGCTCTCACAGAATTCCTACATATATCAATTTGTCTAATATATTAACTGTATGCCCAAGATTACCAAACCATGAAGTGGGGGTACATCATCCGGAAGGGCTCTGAACTCTTACAGTTTAGTTATTTACTTTGAAACTGGAGTTGGGTAACTTCCAGTTTCACAGTGACAACAAAAAGCCACGACAAGGTAGCATACGCTAAAGATACTGCAGAATGCTTTAGGGCTCAAATGAGTCCTTTTATTGCCAGAAATTCTCCTTAAGCCAATCAAACAGCTATAACTTTGCATCTAAGCCAGGCCCTTAAATATCAGGCCAATTTAATGTTGATGGCAGTGGGAACAGGCAGCTTTTGGTTTTGTTTCCTTGCCAAAACAGTGAGGCTAGGAAGGATGAAAAGGCAGCTGGGGACCCCTGTCGCTTCCTTCATTTTGCTACTTGGCTTCAGCAGGTTCCACTAACCTATTCCATCATCTGTCAGCAGAAAGGGATTACCTTTTTGTTTTCTGTGATGGCTTCCAGTATCCACAGTAAGCTGATGCTGAAAGAGGAAGGAATATGGAGGGGGGGAAATACAATAACAAAAAGAAAAGGCTGCAATATGTCAGCTTAATTCCCCTATATTGCAAGTATATAAGAAAACATTAGTCAGGTAGGATAAGGAGCCTACCGAGTGCCAATATCGAAAGCATAGTGATGCCCACAGCACCGGGTTAGGGACCCTACTTCTATTGCCCTGAGTACACATTAGTTTGTTTTTGTTTGCTGTAGAAAGCTTCTTCAACTAGAAATTAACTCCATGAAACTATAACATTTCATTTGCCAAACATTTGACTCTCTGGCAGGGTATCTCTTTATCTTCTGCTTTGTTTTAGAGGAGTAAATGATAATAATCTTACTACAGATGATGTCCTTTCATCGGAACCACTGCATTTTGTTCACTTGTTTTGAAGGGGATCTGTGTAGGACATTGGTTATTCAAATGTTATTTTTTTGTGTTTCTACGAACTTCTTGTGCTGCTTTTTAGGTTAGAAAGGCTTACATTTTTGTAAATGCAGTTGCATTTCATAGGGAAACTTTTGATGTGCAGTGACATAGCACTTTCAAATCTGTGTTGGCATTTCAAAACCAGTTTTGAAGCTGATTTTTTAAAAAATGTCTTTCTAATCAGGATTAGATTAATCTAATCAGGATTAGATTTCTAATCAGGATTAACCCTTTCATAAATAAATAAATATTCATTTATTTATATTTTGCATTTTTACACAGCTCTTTCCTCTCAAATTAGCTCTAAATACCTGCTATTATTGCTAGAAAAAAAGAAGATTCTGTGCATGAAACAGTGCCTTTTAATTTTTTTAAATGAAAGGAAACTTGTTTTTCTAACTTCTGTAGAGTGAAATTACCATATATGGAACTATACAACCATTAGTGTTATGCTTCCAAATAATGCTATTATACTCTAAAACCTTTAATCAAAATGTAAATTTAACTGAAACTCAACATCATTTTAAAGCAGAAGAGTAATAACTGGGATATATAAAATGCCACAAAATTGAAAGTACCCAGTGTTATGGGACAATGATGCTTCACCTATCCTTTCCCCCTCATCTGCAAATTCAGTTTCACACAGCTTTATTCTTGTAGACTCAGATTTAATTTGAACCTGTTTTAGACATTTTAAATCTCACTAACCGGAGAGAATTAGTGGTCAGAAATTGAAGCACCAAGTAACCTTTCCAGTCTGCAATCATTTAATCTGAGGAAATGGGATGCTAAAAGAAGACATTTGCCAAGACAAAATATAATTCTGTTTGAAATGGAGACCTTCCATCTCCCTCTGCAGTATCAGTAGTGTGTACATGTAAGCAGAATAAAGAAATTGCATGGTTTGAATTAAAGCTTGTGAAATATGTTTCTGCATATATTTTATTTTTCTCTATACAACCTCACTTCTTTTTCATAAGTCTTATGCTTCTGATCCTCCCTAACTATATCCTATAGCATTGCTGGTTCAGTCTTATTTCCAGTTTTCAAAAGTTGCTCTGAGCATAAGAATGGCTAAAATTACCTTTCTTGAGGTTATGCATCTATTTGTGATGTCAAAAAAGCTTGATTTTAACATGAAAATGTCACCTTACCTTTACATCATAAAGGAATTAGTTGATCATTGGCTTCACTCAATATAGCAAACTAACACACAGTTCCCATAAAAGAATGGCTAATCAGGAAAATTGCAGCTTTCAACGATTCTCCTTCCTGAACAATTTTTGCTCTTAAAGAATGCTGGTTAAAAGAATAACATATTTTTTCTTCTTCTTTGTCCATTCTCAAATGTCCTTATTTAAATTCTTTCCAAACTTATCACTTAGTTGCTGAATTAATCTTGCCAATTCTCCTGTTGCTTGGGATTTCTCTTCAAGAAGCTCATAACGGAGACTTGAAATGTCTTGCTTAATCTCCTTAAGTTCTCCTATTGGGGGAAAAAAATAAATAAAATGAGATTTAATTACCTTGAATGTAAATCAGCTCGTTTCAGTTACTCTTCCTATCTTTATCTTACCTACTTATGCCTTAGATTTAGTAAGAGGAATGAGCTTATGGGATCAGTGAACACCATGGTATGAGGGTAGAAATGAATAAAGATCTCAGAGGATAGCCATGCCTTAATGGCTACTTCAAAAGGGACAAATGATAATTTGGCTACATTAAACTATTCTCCAGCTTTTAAGCATTTACTAAAATGTTACTTATTGCAATCTATTACTGTTTCAATGCTTCTGAACTCTGAAACCCAGAAACACTCCTAAATATCATTGACTGACCTTCCTTCTAACTTGGAGCTTATATGTTGGGTTCTAAAAGCATATCTATTAAATTCCCATATTGTTATTTGCTATCCATTTATGCCATAGCAAACAACTGATCATAGAACTTACAACTTCTACTGTAAGTTGTAACTTTCATTGATGGGTGGGCGGGGGGTAGGGAGAAAGATACACTTGAGATACTTATACTTATGATAATTCAGTGATATGCAAAATTTTAAATATTAGCACGTTGTATCTCTAAACTTTGCTACCCTTGTGAATATGTGGCAGCCCTCCCCAACAAAAGCCGCCTCATGCGACATTGACCATTTGACTGACAACCAAACAGAAAAGATTCATTTAAAAATCCATGACTGTAATGAGATTCATTACAGTGGTGTTAAATTTAAAAGCACTTGCCTTCATTGACTTCATCATTCTCCCGATCTACTTGAGCTTTCAGAACATATCGCTTAATTAGCCTCTTCATTATTTTCTGAAAATGGAATTATAATGGGTTTATTGGAATTATATTGCCTGATTACTTCTACAGCATGCTAGGGTCACATTGCAAAACAATTAATTTCTTTGATGTGTTGTAGATTTCAGTGGTCTTACACAGGTTCACTTGTACTGAACTGTGGCCCAATGATGCAATTGCATGTTTATTTGATAAAATATGTCCAATTATTTTATGTAAACTATGAAAAGCATTACATGCAAGTCCTCCCACCCCATGAATAAGTGTCAGTTTCTCCCCAGTTGCTATCATACAATTACGTAATGTCTGTATTTTTTGTCTATGATAATGCTAATTCAATGGTAGAGCAGGTACTTCCTAGGCAAAAATTACCATGTTCACTCCCTAAAATCTCTAGGAGCTGTTGTTTTAGAAATTTTAAAATTGATTCAGATAATGTAATGTAATGAACAACAAGAATAGTTTAGCCCTAGAAACGTCAGCTCTATGAAATGTTGGAGCATTGTTTAACACTCTTACTAATCACAGTACTGAACTACATATAGAGTAGCTTCTTATTTTGGTATATTTGGAAGCTCCTGGCTATGGATTATTTCAGCATTGCCACCAAGTAGCTTCTCTGTCATTAACTATTAACCACAGAGTTAGAAACATTTGGGAATAATTGGGAATTTCTCTACAGATGTCAGAAAACTGTATTTCTATGTAACATATATTCAGGATTTTGCTATTGTGCACGTTTGCTAAACAAATGAACAAATCATCCCATACCATAATCACTGTACAGATAAACCCCACAACCACAACTGAGCCCAAAATCGCCATTGCTAAGCTATTAAGTGAGTTTTGCCCCATTTTACCACTTTAATTTTTTTATTGCTAATCTGACCTCTCTGACTTGAATAAGACTATGGAATCTTGGTGCATGCTTTCACTGAGTGGCCTTGGATATGGATTAAATAATACAAAGAAGGGGGTGAGATCCTGTATTGGAAATCACAGAAAGTTTATCCTTGGGCTATAATTTTCAGTATGAGTTTATCAAAAGAGGAAGAACGAGAATGTTGGTGTCTCCCAAATGACGAACAATTTAATTATTATGACTTTTTAGATTATTAAAAGTCTGAAAAAATTACAAAAGGAAAAAGTAGGAAACAATTAAGAGAAAATTCATACATAGATAAAATGACTCTGGAAATAAATTGCAGAGATCTATCTATTTATTCTTTATGTTGTTCTGTATGTCACTTTAAGAGATTTTGCTTTTTATTCAAAGAATAAAAGCCCTCTCTACTACTTTTGGATATACTGGCCCTATGAACCTGCTGAATCTCTAAATGGCCAGAGAAAGGGCTATTCTGAATTATACTCCTGGCTGCTTGTGATACATTTAACATTGTAAAGAGTGCCAAAATTAATAAGATATGGAATTCTAAAAACCGAACGCATGATTTAAGAAGCTAGTAGACTAAAGCTTCCATACAATGTGAGGAGAAGAAAAGTCCCCCATTTTTTCCCCACAGAGAAGGAATCTCCAGTCTATATGATGCAGTTAGTTCTCCAACTTGTTTCATTCTGGCCTGTAAAATCTTGAGTAACAGCCCAAACATTCAACAATTTGCAAACAATTGCCATTAGGTAGAACTAAATGCAAGATTATTGGGAAATGGGTGAAAGTGCCAGATTGCTGTTCCTCCCTCAAGACAGCCTGATTGCGAAAATTCCAGGGCAGGAAAAGAGGTTGGATTGCTATCTTCTCCCAAACTCCAAAATATACCACTCTACTTAGTCCTTCAAAGGAAGCAAAGGAGTCATTTGAAGATGGTACCTGACACCTGTACTCCGGATGAACAGCATGTTCATGACACACTATGAGAACCTAATCTTTTTGAGTGGCCCAAACAGTGTCGGGTTAAGCTACTAATTCCCTTTCTAACTAATATTATCAAAGCCTGCTCTTGCATGTCAAGATTCTGTTATGATTTTGCTGTATTCTTTTTCGTCCGTGAAGGGACATCCCTGAAGAAAAGGTTGGAAAAAAATTAGTGAATGCAATTTTGGCACAGCTTTTTGTCTTATACCTTCTCCCTCCTTCGCAAAGATCAATGGCAGAAATTAAACAAGGTCTTCCCCATTCCTGCTCATGGACCTTTTCTGCAACATTGTTTTTGCATTATAATGTATTAGTTTTAATCAGTGTTTCCCCTCAGAGGAAATTAGAATAACAAGGGAATCCATTCTATAAAGAAAACAATCCTAGCTTAGGCAAAGATACATAGATATATCTAACAGCTATGATACTGACAAGAATTAATAAGAGAAACAAGACTTGGATATATAATGCAATATACACATTAGTGGTTTCACTATGAGTATGTGTCTGTCTGTGTCCGGGTGCCTATGTATGTATGTGTGTATTTATGTATGTATGTATGTGATAATTTACAAGACATATTTGCATTTAATTCCAGAAGCATTCATGAGGTATAGTGCACATACTATATGCTGAAGATGGCTATGATGGTGGTATAATCCATTGGGAAGTAGTGTTGCCACCTGAGAAAACATAAATGGAGGAACATATTTTAGGAAAGCAGGGAAATATAGGATACTAATTATGAAGTGGAAGAAAAAAAAAAGCAAGAATGAGCATGCCAAAAAGCCAAAATGCCACTACCTAGTGTGCCATGTCTGTCAGTCTATCATTCTTTTTTGTCTGCCTGAATAGGGGCAAAACTCTCTGTGTGGTTTTATGTCCATGTCCATGTGTATGTGTGATAACTATAATTTACACCAATATTCTTCACTATTTATTTACCTCTTCAACTACTTCTACTTATCCCCAATCCATGATGTCTATTGCTTTTTGTGATTTAGGCTTTCACCTCTGTATGGATCTCTTCAATACCCTCCACATATGATTGTCTGGATCTCCCCTTTCTGCTCCACTCACTTTCATAGTTTTGTTCATGTTTTGTGATTTGATCTTCACTGGTTCTTTCTATATGTCTGAATAATTTTAATGTACTTCTTCCAAGGTGGTCATTCTTTTTTTATATTCAAACCACATTCATTCAATGACTGTGCCCTTGTCTTGTCTTATTTAATCTTACATGTTTCTTGAAAACTCCATTCCAACTGCTTTCGGATAAAAGAAAAAATAATGTATGTATAGAGAAAAATATGGTTTGACAGATTGTAGCCAAAGAGAGCAAGGAACAGTTAAGCTTATAAAAGGCAGAGAAAATGCAGATTAATTTTCATAAGAATTAAATTTTGGAAATGAATGCAGAGAGCAGAACAAGAAGCTTCCAACAGAGTTAATGGGATAAAAAAATAAATGTGATGAAATAAATTTGGGATGAAATGGATAGAATTCTGAAAGGAATTTTCTGAGGGATCCATATGGGAATGCAGTTTGATATAATCCCTGATTATATCAAACAGTAGAATGGAACGGAACAGTAGAACTGAAAAGAATACTATAAATGTTTCTGTCCAAGGGAAAAAAATGATGAAAAAGAAGTCTGAAAATTTGGGAAATAGTAAGGCTCAAATTACTGCTGATCCAGTTTAAGAAATATTAAAATACGGTATATGACAGATGTTGGCTTATGGGATGGCTGTGTGACTTGTTTACTGTTTGTGTAAAAACTGCATCTGAAGCTGATGATTGTTAGAATGCTTTTATTGTTCCTCTTAGCAAAGGTGAGGTACCAAGAGGGAGGTAAATACTATAAGGAGATTAGTTTAAGTGTTCCAGGAGAAATATTTGACAGAATTATGGTCAAAAAGGCGTAAGTGGTGACTATGAACAAAATTATTAACTGCAGTTTTCTGAGGGGTAGCAAATGAGAATGCCACATTTTTGCTCTTTCCAGTAAGATTTTTGCTCCACTGAGACATGTATAACTATAAGAAAGTATTATTATATGCTTGTTTATTTGGAGAAAGATTTGAATTGTGAATAATTTGTGGAAAATCTTGAGTTGAAGGTTGGTCGTAAATGGAATCCTTAGCTGATGGTTCTACAGTAAACAAGGAGTGAGACAAATATGTGTGATGTTCCCTCTTGGCCTATGAAAAGTCAAAGTAGCTGCATTTTACAGGGATGAATGATTGCAAGTTAAATGCAGTTACGATGGAGTATTTAAGGGAATGAATTAAAAAGAAGGGGAAATTGAGAAAATTATGGTTGTTGGTGAGGAGATTCTGAAAAAAGAGGCAAGAAATTAATAAAGGCAATGTGTGAAACAGTATATAGGGAAAGTGGGAGTTAGGGTGGCTTACAAGGATAGAAGGATATAGAGAGTTCTAACTAATACTATCATTGTAAACTAAACATTTCCTTCTCCTTATCTTACACATTTAATTCCTTTTTTCTTACTATATATTATTCCTTTTTGAACTTTGAAAAATGTTGTCTAATTGAAATGGAATAGTAAGTAAATAAGTATGACTGTGAAAGGAATGATTCCATTATCCATTTGTGGGTATCATATCTGGGCTGAAAAAAGAAATCCAATGACTATTAATTTGCAAAAAAGAAAGGCAGAAAACTCTCTTTGAGGTTGACTATTAATTCTGTGAGCCCTTGAGCACAAATATGGTGCCCTTAACTTATTTCCTCTTTGGGTTGTTGAGTCATGATGCTGCCTCTAAGTAATAAGTAGTATTGGTGCTTTGATGTGTCTCCCACTGATGTTCTGTCATGTGTACTCAGGAGAAGTGCATGGTGGATCAGTGCTTCTGTTATTAACCCTAATAATCCAGAACAAGGCAGAGTTTATAATTTATCCCTGGATGTAATGAAATTCATTCTATTCTGTGACAGGCTGATGATTCCTGGGAAGGATATTCAATATCCCTTGTGCTAAACAGGAGTCACTTACCGACAAACTTGGGCAAGAAAAATAGAGCATTTAATATCTGGAGAAAACACACTGAATGCACTTGTGCCTCATGTCTACTTATGTTTTTTTCATATTTCATCTAAAAGCCACTATACATCCATGGGAAAAAGAATGATTACTTTAATATTCACATGAAACCACTTGAAATATTAAAGAAGAAATACTGAAGTCACTTTTTGTTTCTTTTATGGCCATATATGATTCCTTGCAGATTGTTATTACCTGTAGCTAATTATAGTACAGCAAAATTGTGGTGTCTTCTTATTGTTCTCACTTGGATTTCAGAGTGCTTTATTTTTCAGAATTTTCATTTTCATTAACCCTCACAGGGCACAGATGCATCTCTTTGAAACGCTAACTAGATACAGACCTGAATACAGTCCTACTAATAATTGGTTTATGCTTTCTCTTTCTGGCTGAAAATAATTATTGGGCAGACCAAAACGACTGTTTTATGCTGCTTGCTCCCTCTTTTGTCAAATTATGCCTTCTGTTATTACCACTTTATTATCATTTTTTTCCTGATAGGAAAAATTTAACGTTTTTAGTAAGATATAGTTTTGGGACAGAGCTTGGTAAGAACAACAATAAGAAACAGAAAAAAAGGCCCACTCAAATTTTTCTTTGCAAAGTTATTGATTTTTTTATAGTAGTTTCTAGTTCTAGCATTGCTTAGGTGGGTTCTAATAAATTAAGTACTATAATTATTCTTATTCACAAAGAATAACTTCTGCATTTTAATGTAGCTTAATATGAATTTATACTGGGGTAATATGGCCATTGGGGGTATCGGTGGGTTTCAGATAGATATTAGTTTAAACTTGGGGGAGCATTTGAAATCTCTCCATGATGGCATTAACATAAGTATATTTTTAAAATAAGCCACTGAATTCCATGCATGTTTACACACACAGTATAGTGTTCAAAATACGTAATGGTTCACATATAGGCTTGCCAAACTGATAGCAGATCCAGTAAAATGAATGAGACTTAAATTTTATCATATTTCTAGTATTTAAATCCATAGGACATGAAAAAGCAACTTTATTTTATTACTATCTATGGATCCTAATGTGGGTTATTGGAAATTGCTTGATACAGCATAAAAGTAATTTAAATCAATATCCTAGAACAGGGACTCAATCAAGGAACCTTTTGCAGTGACAGATGACAGCATTGTGGTTGCTGGTTGGGAATTCTAAGAACTGAACACTTTTCAGTTACTGGCTGAGACAAGCTTCCTGCAGTGTGTCTTTCACATAGCTGCAAATTACCTCCATTATTGCAACCAGGTATCCTTTGGACATTTTGATATCCAATCAGTTTGATTCCTATCAAATCCAGCAGTTATGGCAGTGGGAATTGCATGAAACCTCCAACAGGAGGCGGCTGATGGATTGATGGCAAACTCTACTTCCTCTCCTCACCTTGTTCTTCCATCCTTCCATCTTTTTGGGGCCTGTATTTTCACTGAGTTCTTTTTCATTATGTTATTGTTCTATTATCTTATGTCTGCGTACACTCTTTTCATTTTTTCCTTTTTATTTTTGGAAGCCACCTAAGGTAGCCCCATGGCAAGAGAGGCAGGAAATAAATTAACAAATAAACGTCTGTGGGAAGCGCAAGATTCCCTTCTACTACATCATGTTTGGAGGAATTGAGGTCTCCTAAGTGGCTACTGATTATTTTTGGAGTTCTTTTTTCACTGAGATACACAATATATATTGTGTCTAAGAAATATTTCTATAGTTTGAATAAACTCCCACAAATCAGGTTCACTGGCAGAGAATCTGAAAGTAGCCAATGAATCATTTTTGACAAGGACCCAGGGAAAACTATGAAAGTGGAAGATACCGAATTTAAATGCGTTTTCATTAAACTGAAATGGAAACGTTAATGACAGAAGGGGGAAAAAAACTAAGTATTTGGACACAAGCTTTGACGAAGAAAATAATGAAGGAGATAAATCTCATCAACATTTCTTGAGAATGTCAACAGGCTCTTGGAAGGAAGTGGCTTTGTTGATATTCTAGTACCCATATTTCCTCATCAAAGCTTGAATAAGCTTAGTAATAATGACATAATGTAACTCATATGGATTTAAGTAAGTGTAAACTGATGCACACAGGGGCGGGTGGGTGGGTTGAAATTCACATATAATTAAATGGATCTGAGACATTTATAACTTAACCAGAAAAAAAAATGGAGTCAAAG